>JAIPMN010000536.1:1515-42825 GCA_020650975.1 Apostichopus californicus
CCCACCCCCCATTCCCTTCCTTCTCTCGACCTCTCTCTCCTTGTTTTTGTTTTGTTTGGTTTGTTTCGTCTTTCTTTCTATAACAGCATTACCTCTCCACTGTGTTTACAACTGTGTGGCCAAGTAACAATATCTTACAGAAAAATGTAACATAAATGTCATGAACTGTAGTGTAGGAGTTAAAAAGAAGTTCATTTTACTCAGTTACCACAGAAAGTATATATTGCAAGCTTGCCAAAGAACCCTTGATATATCTATGCCAAGGTACACAAGTATTCAGGTCTGAAAATGATACATATGATCACTGAGCCGGTTTCATATGCATACAGTACACAGAGAAATGGGCATGCAATCGCTATGCAATTGTGTGACTTTTGACTTGTCGGTTATTAATGTATCTTCAAAAGAATAAAAAAGAAAAAGAAAAGACAACTTTGGATTCAAATACAACAGTACTTACTGTACAGGATGGGTATTACCTCTATCTTACAATCATGATTACCTTCCACTTAATCCTCAAAAAGGAAACTTGATAAAGTCCTTCTTGATTGCCTTTGTTCCCCTCCCATCCCCCTCCCTAACCATTCACTGCTGGTTTGACTCCTCATAGCAGCAGAGTAAAGTAGTAGACGAGGAGCATTCCTCAAAACCACAAGTTTTTTAAGCCCACACAACAAAAATGTACGCAAAGATCACCCTTTATTACTAAAGCAAATAAGCTCCAATCCAGCACATTCCAGACATTTTTTGTTTCCTTTCCTTTCTATTAGGCTAACTATTTTAAATGTCTCTCTACTTTATATCGACTGTTCCACTGAAATAAAAGGACATCTGAATAAACTTACAAGAACCAGTGGGCACAATTGGCCGCCGCCCGACAAACTACTTCTCTTTTGTGGAAAAATTGTGCTTTTTCCTCAATGGAATGCCTGCAATGTGGTCAACAGGACAGAATAAAGAGATGATGTATTTTTTTCTTTCTTGGAAACTTTACAAGCACCTGGAAAACCCATACAGTAGTCAAAACAATGATTTTTTTTTGGCCCTCCTGAGTGAAATCATTGTAGTGGCTAAGGGTATATTTCTAGACTTCAAAAGTTTGATTAGTCAATGGTCAGTCAATATTTAGTCAAAATTTTACAACGTTCATTTGGCGTTCTTCCAAGTTTAATTTGCATAACTTATTAGCACCTCAGGCAAGCTGCAGGTAGATCCTACTATTGATAGTCTATGTTGTAAGCCTTCACAGATTCGTAGATTTGGAAGGAGGAGGAGAAATATTAGTGAACAGAAGTGATCTGGAAGCTGGTCAACAGAGAGAGGTGCAATTCTAAAATTATGTTAAAATGTCTCTAATTTTGCAAAAAGCCAGCTTGATCGGAGGGCTAGTATGAAGGTGCAATTTAAGGAGATAGATAGGAGAAAATAGAAAAAATAGAAAAAATAGAAAAAATTATTTAAATAATTTAAAAAATAAATTTAAAAAACAGAAAAAAGATAGGAGTGAGAGGATTGAAGTAAATGCAGTTGGCACAGTGAAAGTTTCTTACATGAAAATGTACAGTGCAATGGTATCCTTTACAGCAAAGAGAAGCCATCACAACCTGAAAACCACATTACCCAAAACAACCACCCTGCTATAAACATCTTCACATGCTGCACCAATTGATGAGATGTCTCGTCAGGCATTAACTACAGTATCAAAAGAGATTTTTCTTGTCTTAAAAATAAAAAAAACTGTTGAAAAGTTTGTGCAGGTTTTACAGGATATATATGGGAATCCGTGGTAAGAAGAATAACGTCTTCTTTCACTTAAATCACTCAATAAATCAATTTATTGGCAATTTTTGTTTAAATTCTTCTTGAACTAACAACAACCTATCTAAGAGTATTCTCTGTTCACCCTGAATGAGCCAAATACGACAACTATTCATGCTGCATATCTTTGATAACTCTCCCGGCAACCCTGTTACTATTTGTACCTTTTCTGGTTCTACAACTTTCGCCTTTTGCACGCCCGAAGCTTTCAACTCCCTTCCAGCTCCTATCCCCAAAGATCGACAACCATTGATAGATTCAAAGGTCATGGTATTAAGCGCATGTTCTTTTCTTATAGCATTGAATCTTATATATTACTTTAGGTTAATATGTCAGTTTTTGCCTTGTTTCATATTTGCTCGTTTCTAACCGGCCCACGTGTGCATGTTTGATGTCATCTAGGAATAGATAAAAGGTGAGCTGTATGAATAACATATTCTATCTATTTAGTTATCTCTACGGCTCTCTTTGGATCTCCGCAGCAAATACTGATCTTGTCAAACTTTGTGAATGAAGAACTACTTCTGCCATTATCCGTAACAGTGAGTATCAAACCAAAGTGTTATGGGTCAACGAGCAGCGTCCTGTATATTTCAACGCTTCTGTAAGGTACCGTACCTGTGTATAGATATGTCCAAGGTCATTAAAAAAATAGGTTATTTAAATGATGATAATGCAGTTTTTTATTTCTTTCCTTCCTTCCTTCCAAGCACCAATTTTAACAAACAGAGAATTTGGGCAATTTTGCCAATTATGTTAAGGTTTATAAGAATGAGATATATATCTATATATATATATGTATATAAATTTGTATATAACGGAGCAGAAGTAAATATATCTCTCTCTCTCTCACTATATCTCTCTCTCTATATATATATGTATGCCAAACCTTGTGAACTTTTGAGTCATATCAAACATTAATCAGTCACAGAGAAAGTCCTCCTCATCATCACCTGAGTGAAGACAACTGGCAGGAAAAAAAGAGGATTACTCAACCTTACTCAGAATCACTCCCAGGAGAAATTACTGATGACTCTGATACTGAACTTTATTGAAGGTCAGCTTCTCAGGTACATGTTTGATTGTATCTCTGTTGTATATCCTGCTGACCAAGTAATGGCACATTTTACACATGTAAAATTCACATCATTCAAAATACCTCAATCAATCTAAGATATCTACATGTAGTTAGAAACCATTTCCTTGATCCAAATTTAAAAAGATGGCTACAAAAAGTAAATTGGATATGTTTAATATAGATCATTCAACCAATACACTGCTTTCAGTCCAGGTTGTTTTTTCTACATAAAACAGTTTTAATTTTTTGAGAAAGGACCCTTTAAACAAGTGAGGTTCACCTAATAAGGTGTGAGTCTATACGGATCCCCAAGGTCCGGTTCCTCAGATGCAAAGCAAAAACCAATGGGACGTTATCCGCCTAGAATGACATATTTACATTAATACTGGAGTAGTTATAGAAACATTGCTACCCACTTCATTTTTGCCCATTATTCTAGGACTATGACATATCAAGACTTCTGCCTAAAGTCATCCGTTAAAGAATTGCTAACTGTTAGAGGAATATAACGTTGCCAGAAAATTTGACACTTTTATATTGAAAGAATAATATTCAACACTGTTAGTTGAATACCCAGTCTCAATATCTGATCCCATACTCAAGATACTCTAAGTGAACCCAGCTTTCGGCTGGCCAAACCCTGGGATTCTTCGCTTGAGTGGATCACAGTGCTCTAGGTGGTCTGGTGATGCCATAGGGGCAAATGTTCTCCAAAACTGTTGAATTTCCTATTGTAACATTCTTGTTGATTTATCCTCGAAATCTGATACAATTGGAATGTTTACTTAGAAGCTGCCAACATTCTCTGTATACAAAATGTTATCAAAAATCTGTATAAATATTATTTTATTAAAAGTGAGCTAGATGTATCATTTAGCAAAACAAATTTTTTCACCTGAATCACTGCGATGACATCACTCACTATGCTGTTGCTACCGAAGATATGTATTCACGAAATACCAAAACATTTTGGAAAAATTCATATCTTCATCATATCTTCTAAATACTATGTGGGATGTGATCTTGAACTAAAGATGCAGTAAAAGTTTTAGCATTTTCATTACCCAACCAACTTCAGTCGCTGGAATGGCCCTTTTAATCCGATACAGATAATCTGTGTACCACAAAACTCTGTGTAACCTCTGATTGGTTACTTTAGACAATAGACACTTTTCTTCCGAGTGGCTGTTTTAATTTTCTAATTTTGAAGTTACCTGTACACGTACTATCTTGTGGATTTGTACTTGTAATGGGGACATGTACTTGCACTTGTGAATAAAGAACCTTATTCTGGTACTCATACCCAGGAATCGGTGAATCTTGAAGAGTGCAGGAACTAGTGGAATCTATGTACTTGCACTAGTGCTTAAAGCACCTTAAATCTAGGAACTCCTACCAAGGGAAGAAAAGTCTGTAAGAACAACCTAGACTATTATTCCATTAGTTTGGCACTATCTCTCTGGGCTACACACACACACACACAAACAATACCAGTCTGTTCAATCTGTGGTATTGTGAATATATGCAACTCAATCAATAAAGTAGGTATCCCTGGATATTTGACAACAATGCACTAGGAACCTGAAGCACTGTTTAAACTATTGTGTGTGAATGGAAGATTTCATTGGGAGGTTCTTCCGCCACTGTCCCTTAATTTTGCAAAAGGTTGCATCAAATGCATGATTGAGAGTGGTGCAGGATGATACAGGGCATTCATAAAATCAGAGCTACCACAACCTATAAGTTCAACAACAAACCATTCAAATATCTGTGTGTGATTAAACATGCAGTAGAGTCATCAAAGGATAGTTAATAAATTTGGGAATTTTTTTTTTTTATTTTCAAGTAATAATAATAATAATCAGCAGTTATTTTTACACCGCTTAAGCGACCAAAATATGAAATACTGTATGTTATCAGACATTGGGGCCCCAAATAATTTATGACCCATGGCCCTTCCCTCCCTCCCTTCCCACATAGCCTTAATCTGGGTTTGCATGACATTTGAACTCAATCATAAACTACTGAAAAGAAAGGTACTAATTGAGAGTCACATCTATCAGATTCACCAAAACTTTTGTTCTTTAATTAAATTTGCTTTTTACATTTGGGCCACTGGTGACTTCAGATGACCTTTGACCTCCACCACAAACAAAGGCAGCTGAGGACCGAACGAGGGGTATGTATGTACGACGTTCACACAAGCTGCATACAATACATGTTAACATATGCTTACAATTATCTGAGATGTCACATGCACACACACCCATACGCACACCAATGCCAGCTGGGAACTAGCAAATATCAGAATGCAAGCAGATTAGCAAACAGGTTGTAAGATGGTTCACGGTTCCTTCTTTGCTTTGTTTTTTTCAGTCTAGATTTTCCACTGAATGTGTGATAAAGACTTGATCATTATTTTACTGAAACACTTCTGTACTAAGTTTGTAACCAGTTCCTTGTCTTGTGTTTGGGAAATCCCCAGCTGGCAAAAAACTTACACAATACTTGTGTGTAACATCTTAAAACAATCTTTCCAGAAGGCAAAAAATAGTTTGTTCCTTTTTATTCATACCTACAGTGTAAAAGAATCTTCCAGAAGTGCATGTGTTTTTTTTTAAATCTTTATAAACTTTACACAACTTTTATCAATCTTCTTTAAGATGTGATTTGATAGAAGACACAGAACAGTCTGCAACACAATTATATAACAAAATACACACAAGTCGCACAAAATGGGCCCAATAAATGCAACGTGTAATATCGAATCTCTTGGGAAGCCAGAAATTAAAAGTTGTGACTAACAAGATGACAGCAGTGGATTTCTGTGGTACATGCTGTTGTTTAAACAAAAGTTGCATATGATGTCTGGGGAGACCACTTTCATAGTGTGGCTATGTACACATCTACACTCAGTTGATAAGTCTGAGACTATAGTAATCTTCCAACACATGCCAATTTGTGTTGTCAGTTCATCACTATAGCCTGGATATTACTTCAACCACCAGCAACTCAACTCTGCAAGAGATAAAATGTCAGACAGTTTCCTATCATGTATGCAGAGCACAGCTGTATATCCTATAGATGAAGAACATGATAGATGATTACAAGATAATAATTACAAGAAGAAAATTAGTATGTTTACCGATGCTGTAATGCCCACTCCGGTCCACAGTATGGTTTAACCCAAATACTTCATACCTGAATGATCGGGCGAAAAGTGTGTGGGATGGTGAGGGGGGGGGGAGGGGGTAGAGGTGGTACATCAAAAAATATCAGATACTTGTCCAAGTAAAAATCCAGATAAGCAATATTTGGCATGCTATCTTTTTACAGCAAGGATTCATAATTCTTAACGGAGGCAACAAGAAATATAGTCCCGAGCTATATAACAATCTTTCTATTAAACAGCTATGCGGTCACAGGGAACATCTATTTTTTCCCTTATTTATCTTCAATTTCTATTTTCAAGCACCTAGCGGTTCATACACAAAGATTTATAAATAAAAGAGTCCCACTCGATGAGTTTAAATTATGCATAACAAAAAACGTCCCAATCATATATCCTTCGATAACAAATCCTGGTATACCAACCCTTACAAAAAAGAGTCCTCCTGATAAGAAGTTTCCCACAGTAGCTTTTCCTGTCACAACAAACCTGACACTTGTACACAAGGCACTGGTTGCATTAATACCCTCTAACACAACTAATAAGTCTCTCATATATCAAGAGAATTTGATATTTCCTGTTGAACTACCTTCATATCATCACCAAAATCAGATGATATCCTAGTAATGCTCCTATACTACCCTGGTAAAAAAAAAAAAAAAAATGCATCAACCTACCAGTAACAAATAAAGATATGAGATGAGCAGTACACGTAGCTCCGAGATTTCAAAACTAAACACAGGAACTATATAAAATGAACTGATACTAATCCTGGGTGTGAAGGGATGGCTCGTACAGTACACAGAAACTACATGGAAACTCTACGGAAAAATGACATACCTTGGCATTTACTGCCCCAAGGTGGTAACATATGGTACAATCCAGAATCAATAAATTAATGGTTCTTTAGGTAAGCGCGTTGCTTTCAGTTGGGGGAGAGTAACGACAAATCCGAGTGACGACCATCCCTTTAACACATACAACATATCCAGGACAAACTTGTACGCATTCGTTGTGGGTTGTCCCTCGCACAACCGGCTATAACTTTTCGGTCGTCCGAACAGCAGATACGGTTGTCCGAATAAATGTAGCAGCATAAGAAAGAGTGATATGTACACTGTAGGAAAGATGTTCAGGACTGGTGAATAGAACACCAGCTTTTTGGGCCAGTGAAACTCCCATTCAGGTAGAACTACATCATGGGCCTACCAAGTCTGTTATTGTTTTATGTTGGTTTCTCCCGAGTAATGGAGCCTGATACCACCATTATCGTTTGACCTATTTTGGGGTACTTAAGTAACAATTCAATCTGAATTTAATGTAAACATATTAGTCCTCCTCAGGACAACTTCCGAAGCTGATTCTGGTTCTTAGAATAGAAATTTGCCCTGACATCACAGAACTTTTTTACTCTGGAAACCAGTTCATGTTTGTTAAGAAAGTTGTCAGTTACCTAACCTGTGACTGATTGACAATTAGCTGGAACAAATAACCAAAAAACTACTTTTACCTCATCATAAACTGAAAGACCAAAAGAGAAACAAATAGATGGAAAAAAATATTAATAAAAATAAGAAATAAAGAAATAAAAAAGAAAATTTGTTGTTAGGCTTTTCGAGACAGAAGGCGCCATTAGTACTCATAACAGTACTTGTAACTGTTGACCAGACAGAAAATAATAAAATAAAATATGGCATTTGTGCCTCAAATTAGTACCCATTTCTTTATTGATTTATTAATTATATTTTATTTTATATTTTATTTTAAAGATTTTTTGGGACATTTATCTGTACGTTATAGATTTCTCACTGTGTGATTTTAGTTCATTTACTCTTTAATTTATTAAGTAAAGTATACAGAAAATCAACACTGTATTACCTCGTGCTAAAGAATCAGTTTTTCTTTAGCCAAGAAACACGATGGTTCATGACACTTGGTAACACTAGTTAGTTCTCAAATCAAGGATGTACTTGACCTCACACATAAGTGATAATACTATTGGGGATATTTAAATTTGAAGAACTGTATTTCCTTACTACTGTATCTCTAATCAATTTTAAGTCTCTGATAATATCTCTTTGCCTTTTTTTGTTAAGAATCATCTCAGCATTAATTAAAACCTGATTCACACAAGATACCTTATTTTACAGTAACACATATTACTTCTTAGGATGTTTACAAAGGACAAAGACAGCCAGCTATAGCCCACACAAACTAGCTATTGTAAATACTACTAGGTCAAACTTATGAAACAATACCCTATTATGAAAAATCAAAACCTTCGGGTGACGATTATAATGGTACCATTTTTCAAACTAATGCAGAAATCACTGCTGAGTTAGTCCAGCAGACTATACACAGAGAAAGCATATGTAGGTCTTTGTCTCAGTGTTGGCCACATGGTTTTCATGTAGCTATCTCTGTATTAGTTGCTTTCTCTTACTCACACACATACACATACAGGCAGAGAGACAAATTCTACAGTGACATCCTAACAACACACAACAAACAGTGTGTATCAGTTATGCCTGTCAACACACGACCACCCACATGTTCATCAACAAAGAAAAATTTACCTTACTTAAATACTTTCACACTAAAACTCACCTTCAAAGATATTCCCATAGACATATTCCATGGTCAGAAATCACTCACAATGATAGGCTCAAATTTCTGCTGGAGGACTACATATGTACTGTGTACACAGTGGTTATGGCCAGGATCCCATGATGAAGAAAAAAACCCACTGCAATTGAGTTCAGTAGGTAAAACCACTGTCACAAGAGAAGTACATCTGTACCAGACAGAAGGATGCCTTTTGAATTCCTTATCCCACTAGCTTGGGAGGATTCCCTAGCAATACCCTCTCTCTTTGTTAGACAACAATGAACTTCACTTTAGAACCCACAGGTCATGTAAACAATACTGCAGTGGAGTGAATCCCACACAGGGTAGTAATAGTAGTAGTAGTACTCCTCCGCTGCTCGAACTGTGTTGTGTACAGATGGCAGAATGCTACAATAGCCTGGCAGTAGTATGCAATCCCCAGGTACCATGCATTATTCATTACACAGAAACAGACCTGGTATTAAGGTCACTCCCTGCACAGACACCTGGATAGGTCAGCTAAGAAAGAGCTTACCTAGGGAAGACGGTTCTTGAAAACACTTCAACGACTATTGTCAATTGCTGCATTAGCGACTAATATCATGGTATTGTTTCTCAGAAATGTGTGATGTTAGATCAGAGACCAATTTTTTTTTACCCCTTTTTCAGTAAACATGCTGAATACTGGGTATGGATGAAATTTTTAAAAATGAGATAATCAAATAGGATAACAAGGGGGAGGGGGAAGGGAGGGGGCTTGTGAACGCGGTTTGCAAAGGACAGGCGACTTGCAAAGGACAGGGGGATAAGAAAAGGGAATACACAAAGTAATATATTGGTTCAAATTCTATAATTTAATAGACACACCAGTGCTTCTTGACAGAAAAACAAGAAGATTTTGAAAATTGCTTAAATCATGAGTTCGTATCGGTGACAGCATTGGATGTACATTTGCAAACCTGTCTTTTCAAAGTTTATTAGACAATGACACATCAATTATATATCGGGCCTGTTAAAACAAGAGACAATATCAACACGGTAACACATAGGTAACACAGTGTGCCTTGAAGACCCTAGTACTATATTTACAATGATCAAAACAAATTATTCACTTTACTAGTCCTTTGCATGAACCCAAGACTTAAAAATTGGCACGGAAAGGAACCCTACTAGTTTAACCTGTTAGCCACAGACATATGCTACGTACCTTACTTTATGGTGGCTGGCTCCTTTCGATTATTTCAAGAATAACAATTGAGTTGTTACGGCTGTATTCATGCAGAAAATACAAAGTATTTGTAAGCCTTGTGTAAGTGATTATGAAGGGAATGGCCATTGAAATGCTTTTTATGTTGCTGTGTTGTTTTTCTTGTTTTTTGTATGGGCCCTTGGATGGTTGAGAAAGCTGAGACAACTTTGTCTGATAAAGTTACGAGAATGAGGAAGTGACATGGGTGGTCATGAGTCTGCAGATCCAGGGTAGTGTGGAATTCAACCAGGGTAGCTGCTTTCCTTTACTCTGATAATTGACTGTCTATAATATGCCTTCATACATACACCAGGGTCCTACAAAAGAAAACCTTGCACTCAAACCACTACAAAAACAAAGTCCAAGGCAGTTTTTCTTTTCAGTGTCAAAATACCTCTCCCTTCTGATGTTTGTCCAGAACCTAACAAAATGTATCGGAATATTTAAACGTGTCTTTATTCACTTAAACTGGAGTGTTGTCTTTTCAAGCTTACGATGAATTGCTAATTGATAACAGAAAAGAAGTGCAAAGTCATTCCTACCGCACCCTCCTCGGCTTGTCCCCGCCCCCCCCCCACCCACCTTCTACACCCCATCATCTACAGCCCCACCATCTATCTAAAATGGAATGATTTTCATTGTTAGAGACATTTGGAATAATTTGGCATAAACTAGCATGAAGGTGGTGTGACAGAATTTTCTGAAATCTTGCAACTCTTTTTAAAACTACTAAAGATGGAAACAGAACAACTTGAGGTATATACATTTTATTGTAGAATAAAAAGTCGTGGGAAACGAAACATTGAGTTGGTATAAATTGCTTTGCCACTGTAAAGATATTAATTTATTAGTGGCAGCTGATACAGTATTTACCCATAGACTGTAGTTTATGTGTTTTCTACCTCTACCTCTCCCTTCTACCCACCCCCCCCCCACCACCCCCTTCCCCTTTCCCAAATAGCTACTTATTCTGAGTATTTTCCAGTTATATTACACCAGCCATTTTCAATCCATATGATCACATTCCCATCTACCTACCCTACAAAAATTGGGAATTTCAACACTGTGAACCCTATGACCCATTTAGGGATTAACATTAGGAAGTGATTTATAGAGGGCGCAGTACTAAAAACTGACCTAATTTTGTAGGTTAATGGCAACATGCATACCTTGTTTTGAAGGTAAGAGCGGGAGATATTTTATACGAGCATCTGCCTTATTGTGATCTCAACACATTTTTACAAGTTCCTTCTTGGGGTTGCAAAGTTCCTACTTGGGGTTGCAACGTTCCTACTTAAGGCTTGAAAAGTTCCTACTAATGGGTCGCAAAGTTCCCATTGAGGGTTGCAGTGGCCTTATAGGTTCATTTCAGGACAAGTTACAGAGTCTTACACCTCTCTGTATGTGATCACCTGTTTCACCTTAAAAATAGTCAGTTTCACAAAATGAGAGCGATTGCCAAATATGTAATAATCATTCTTACTCAAAAGGTACTTTTCCACTATACTGCATATTACAGCACAAGGGAGTTTTCAAAAACTTTGAACTTTACTGTCAATATTTCAATTAAACTAGAGTAGGCAAGCTAATGTAATGAATGGCTCACAAATTCTGGTATTGAATGATATATATATATATATATATATTAGATGTAAGAACACTCTAAAGTAAGAACTATGTGATTGCTACTACAGGTCTGCTTCTATATAGCAAGTCATTTACGACTTGTTCGAAGTCAAGCAATTGTACCCAACACTACTTCAATGTTATATTTTGTTGTTTCTTTTGTAAACTGCTAAAGTTTGATCACTAATACCATGAATCCTAGTGTGACTTGTACCTGACCTCTCCTTTCAATGTGGGGTACTGTACAGCAGACACAAAATGCAGCACATTTTAGTTTGTAATCATCTAGATTTCCTTTTGTTATCATTTTGCATACCATGTGTGTCTATAGTTAATTGCATTCTATATGTACAACACAGTACACCAAAACTGCCTTCATGCTCACCTTACATTTCATGCAAACAAATAGAGTAGACAGACGCCCCCTCTACGGATTCCTGGAAAACAGCTGAACAGCAAAACAAAGCAAGTGGTGGCGCTATTACAAATTACTGCCAGAGAATTTGTCAAGCTCACATGTTCATTGTGTAGGAGTGAGAACTTATAAATGCCAATTGATTTGTCAATAATACCAGACTGGAAAGGTGTATTAAGCATCATAATGTTATCAAAACTATTCATCCAAAAACCATTCCGTCTCTTCTTTTGTGTGTATGTGTGTACTTCTCAATTCCATGCAGTAAAAGTGCAAGAAACAAACAAATTACATTATGTGTTAAAAGATTGTCTCCAGCAAGTTGCTCCAAGTTTCAATGCCCGTTTAACTTAATGTTCTGTGCCAAATCACCATTTCCTTTATACTAATTTTCTTATCCATGGACAAGATGGTGTTCTACAACAATTCAGCACTACCCCATTATTAGTGACAAGGTGTAATGGTTTGAAGGGGTATCTAGAGTAGAATTTTGTTCTCGTATGTATCTGAATTGTTCTACATTTGTTCTGTTTTTGAGCTACCGGAGTATTTGTGCGTACACTGTATTAAGGAAAGATTTCAACTTCACAATCACACATTTCAGCTCTACATTTCATGACAACCTGCTTAACAGCAAGACCAATGACAGCTATCTTTTTGCACTTCCTTCTCTTACTTTTTGAAACAGAGAAATAAACCCAATAGGCCAATACCATATTTAATTTATGTTGTTATTTATTTCATGACGAGTCACTCCAATCTGTGATTGCATAATGTGTTTAATGTTGTGAAATGTTCAAACCTCCGGTTATCATGACAAAACTGAAACAGGGTCAGCAAATGTAAGACATCAAATATATTAGTTTCAGCTTCTGCAAATAATAATCCCTACATCATTAAACAAATAGAAATAACAGATGGAAAAAGTGTATATCTTTGAGGTGAGTCAAATTTACTGAGAAGAGAGACATATAGAGTCTGTTTGACACAAGATTGCTCAAGTTTTCAGCTTCAATAAAATCTGCAAAAGGAAATATTGATCCTGAAAAAGTCTGGTGAAATAGCACGATCACTGAAGGCATCGTAGAGTGAGAAAACCCAGAAGAAAAATAGTTGCTTCTCGAGAATGGGTAGATTCCAAAGGGAAAGAAAGAGGGCGGTGTGCCAGATGTGGGGGTCGCAGTGCTAAAACGTTCTAATCATTGTAGCTTAAGTATACAGGAAAGTGCATATATGTAGACTGGGAGAAGACAGGTAAGAGAGGAGCTTAAAAGTAAATCCACACCTCTCAAATGCCAAGAAGATGAACCAAGCTGTCTGAAGGTTATTCTTCATGATCACTATAATATCATTCAAAAGAGAGTAATCATTAAACAACGATTTATGTCTTCTTTCAGGATTTCAAAAATGTTACACTTTCTTGATGTTCCTCTGATTGAAACACTGTTTGCTATCTGTTGAGGTTAAATAGATACCTCGCCCCCTAGATTAGGAGAGCTGCTAGTATGAAGTATCCCCCACCTCCCCTCCCCTCCCTGTGTTCAAAGTGGAGGTTGCAACTCTTTGTAGTGTCAACAAAAGCAAATTGGAAGGAGAAGAAAGAAAGATATCACAGAGCTTTGGTGCAAAAAACTTCAAATAAATAACTTCAAAAGCTGCACAATATAACACTGGTCAGTTTGCTAAGTTCTATTGAAGCACCCTTAGTCATATAAACTTTCTCAATGGAGGGAGGTGGATACCTCTGCCAAGTAAATCACGTAATACACAGACCAACACGTCTGTCACTTCAGTATCGCCACGATGAAGAAGGCGAGAATTAAGTTCACAAAGCAAAAAGGATTCTCTTGACAATGCTTGCATTTTTGCACAATTGCAACTTGATCTAAGCACTACTGCACAAGAAGGCCTTCAGCTAAAGCCAATATCTGCTGCGATATTTGTAAGTAGGTTTTAAAATATTTTGAACAAGCAAGCGTACAAGTCCATCATAACTAGCACATTGTTTCATTCCAGGAAACCTTTCCAATTTGATTGGATTTGAACTGACTGTCTTTCTGTACATGTAAATGTACAACAGCCCCACCACTTATGTTCAAAGGCACTGAGGCTCACTGTCCAACTAAGACAGCCACCAGTTGGCTTAGTTATTCCTGGCTGCATTTTATCTAAAAACATTCAACAGTAAAACTGAATACAAGATTATAAAGTGTTAACCAATATTACAGACTTCTAGTGATCAGCGAAGTTCTTGTGGATTTTACTGTAACCTATCTAGTACGAAGTTCATTCAAACTGTACTCTGCAGGTATAATGTTTACAAGGTTTTCACAGATTTTTTACTTCTGATGACCTCAAATGAACTTTGACAGCTACCAATTTCAATAGGATTCTTGTATGCACCAAGGAAAATCTACAGTATATATACCAACTATTAACTGCAACCGAGATCAAGATGTACCTTTTGAAGTACGGTGCATGAAAAGGTGTTCCGATTTTGACCTCTGTTGATGGATTCATATTTCCCAAAACTTACTAGAAGACTTTGCTATTGCAATGATATCTGTAAAACAGTCACAATGTGACGATAAATCACATTTACTGTTAATCTTGTATCACATCCATTTTTATGGGTCACATTTATGATAGAAAAAAAAACATTTATATTGTCTGTCTACAACAGTTCGGGATATCACTTTATTTTTAGGTACAGGTACTGTCACTTCTGACAACATTTAACACCTTGGCTAATGGAAACTTGTCAGTAACTCAGGATAGGTCATAACCCTCCTAGAGGAGTAACATTTAAAGAGAGAAAAAAAAAGGAAAAAAATTAGCTCTCTTTGAAGAGACCTTTGACTAGTGCAGCTATTATAGCTCGCTTTAGTATTACAGTGTGGTACTTTAGAACCTCCAAGGCTTCAAAGCTCACTGTTTCCTTATTTCCAACCATTTAAATTGTCTTCTCACAGTAACTACGGTATCTACAGTATGTCGAATAACATCAAAAATCTCAACTAGAACAACGCTGATGTTGTAGCTCGATCGACTTTTTCAAAGAAATCTGTAACATTCTCGTGTGAAAATGAACCAAACGACTCATAGTCTTGCAGCAACATTCATCATTTGACCGATTTTAAACATCACCCAAAGACAACCTTCCCATGTCATCTGTGCTCCAGCTAGGAGACTTCTCCCTATTTTGACTTATTGCTTCTAGTGACAGCACTACACACTTGTGAATGGCAGTTTGTAGGCAATTTAAATCTCATTCGTTGGCAGAGAAAATGTAATTTCAAAAGAATTTTTGGCACAGGTTCCGCTAAGAATGGAAACGACCCATAATTGGCTTCACTTCTCACTTTCCCTTTTAACACACCTTAAAACCTTGTGTGATGTTTTCAAAACTTTCCAACTTCCAATGTCAGATGAAACCTCCCAAACTGCTATTACTGGTACATAGACAAATGAATTAATTACAGACCAGATTCCACATGTCAGTGACAATTGAGTCACAGATCCATTCTACAAAAGGCATCATCGCCCTGTAATACTGAAGACTGGCCACTTCACGAGAGAATGGTTTGACGATTTAACCATTTTTTATCATTTATTTTGCTTTTACAAGAAATTTTCCATTGACATCAAAGCACTCAGACAGAATCACTGACTTATTGCATCTCAGCAAACTGATGAAAGAGGTTTTATCCATCTACTGTAAACAACACTTTGACGACTCCTCTCGCCAATCAAGAGGCAGCAGGGACTCTCTGAGAGATGTAGTTATGTGCACTGCAACCGATTTCTTATATCCATCATTACATGATCAAGATAATGATAATAATATTAATAATACATAACTTTTATATAGCGCCAAACAAACTATGAAATAATTCTCGTAGCGCTTAACATAATAATAACAATTATAACATATATGCTTTGGTGAAAAGATACGTTTTGAGAGCTGATTTGAATCTGTTCATAGTATTGCACATTTTTACACTCGAAGTGAGATGAACTCTCACCTGTTATTAATTACTGATAATTGTACCTGAATATGAAATTGCTTTTAATAACCAAGCTGTAGAGCATCTAAGTAAGTCTGTTGGGAAGTCTGAAGCTCTACTTTAATCTTCCTTTTGGCTGGTAATGATTTCATATCGCTTTTGACATATTACTATGCACTTATGCTTTATATCCCACTGCAAAATAATTAGTTTTAACCAACTTTGGTCAAGATTCATTTACTGTATCTAATCAAATTAAAAAAAAACCTTCACATATATCTTAACTGACCTTTGAACCCTTAATTCTTAAATACAACTTTGCACAAGACACCAACCACTGTTACCAACTTTTATCCATTTCCATTTCAGACTGACTCACTAGAAGCATTTTAAATGATCTCATGTTTCGACCTCGCTCCCTTCAAAGTTGAAACCAAATGAACTTTGACCCAGTTTTTGTGTAAACTTTAATAATGCCTTTGACATGGGCAAAAGTTGGACAGAATAGATTTAGCCAAAACTGCCTTCAGAGCATAAGCTCCATGGCATAGAAAGCCAACTGAGCCTCCCCCTCCTCTCTCCTCCCTCACCCCGCCCCTCCCCGCCCCCCCCGAAAAAAAGATATCCCATCGTACTATTCTCTTGCACTAGGCAAAAACAGAACATGGCTGCATCCACCAGCATTGATTTATATACTACAAATCAGTGCAGTGCTAAAATGATACCAAGTGTTGTTAAGTTAGGTAAACGGGCAAGTGCATATCCGCTAAATGCAGGCAGGTATGTGAGGAATGAAGTAAACACATTCACTTTTTACTCTCTAACGTCTTGGAATGGGATACAATGATGGGTACAACCTAGGACCTCTCCCTACTCCTCCACCACTCCCACTGCCTTTATTAATGATTACCTCTGGCAGGTGGTACTTCCTGAGTTTTCAACGTATGTTTGTCTCCCAATGTACAATGCATGTCATAAGTATATGAGCACATCATTCTAAGGTCTGATCCTCTGATATAAGTGAGTTTCATTAACAGGGTATGGTTAGACTATTATTATTATTATCAACATGACACCAACTGACGTAACTTAATACATCATAATTTGCCCTTGATACCGGTGGTAATGTTCCCAAACCTAATTGCCGACTTATATCACACTTTAACCACCAGTTCTCACCAGTTTGATCAGTGACATAGGAATCTGAAATTTTAACAGCATGACTATTTTTAACAGCTGATATAAAGTCCCCCTTCCCATCCAGTCGTAAGAAGGGGAGGATTACCTCCCCAAATTGAAACTGCTGTGAAAAGTTCACACCGTTTACTAACAGTACACCGCATAGATCTGCTCGCCGTGAGACTTTCCCTTCACATTCCAAGGAAGTTAGAGCTCAATCTTTCAAAGTTAACATTAAAAATGTTCTGTCGCCTTGTACACTTGGGTAACCTGCTAAAAGGTCACCGGTGCTTCCCCCCAGAATTTTAGCATGCTGCTGTAAAATTGCTAGACGTTTTAGACATTTAAATATCTTAGTGTAGCAAGCTGCTTTGAAGGTAACAGTGAAATGTGAATGCTTCTTGAAATCTGAGCATCAGTGACCATTATCTGACTTTCTAGCACATTGGAGGCCAGGTGGGGGGAGGTGGGGTGGGGGAGGGTAGGGAGGGGGAGATACTGACGAACTTTAAGATCCATATGACTTTACAGTGGGATGGTATATTTTTACAGTATGCAAATTGTGTACTATCACACACATCGATATAACAATATAATGTTAGTACTAAACATATAAATATAGAAATTTACACAGCAAAGAGTAACCACTGTATGCTCCACATTCAAACACTCGATACAATATGTGTTAAAAT
The DNA here is from genome assembly GCA_020650975.1 of Apostichopus californicus. Taxonomy (NCBI): domain Eukaryota; kingdom Metazoa; phylum Echinodermata; class Holothuroidea; order Aspidochirotida; family Stichopodidae; genus Apostichopus; species Apostichopus californicus. Next base: position 19,356 of record JAIPMN010000536.1, read on the forward strand.
TGTTTCAAGCTTCCCAGAAGACTTCGTCTCTTAACTATATTATTTAATCAATAATACACATGTTGTCTCTTGTCATGAAAAAAGCAAATACTATCCAATGAAACTCAAGTTGAGAGATCACATAATACTAACAGCCTAAATACCACATGTAACCTCATCAAAGAGACAAACATAGATAAAAAAATAGTGCAGGCACGTTTGACCGCTTACTAGTGTTCATCGTGTACGATTTCTTTCAAATGTGCATCTTGCAATGCCTTCCTATATTGGTCGGCATACATGACAATAGATTAAACGCTAGACAAAATTGTCAGTAAAACATTAATGTCCCACATAGCATCCTAGTTAAATCTTGTACCTCACAGACTAGTCTAAATTTTACTAAATATAACACGCGCTGATTTCCAGCACGAAATGTATCTACTTTATTAAAATTTATCCCGGAATTTTGTTTGTCATAATTATTAGCCAGCTTTTGCTACAGTGTGTGCACGTTAAAGTAATTCAATTTTGTTATGCAGTACATGCAATGTCCGTACAGCAGTTACACACTTGTTTCTGCATGTTGTCCTCCAAGGGTTCATCGAGCACTGCCTTTCACAGCTATGTTGTATATAATGTATCTATTTACATGTGTATATGTATCTTGCTGCAGCAAAAACAATTAAATGAGATGGAATGAAATATGATTGCAATCGTTAAAATATGCCCCCACTGTTCTTGGTTTAGTCTTAATTGCCACGCAATAAAATGTAACAATGTCTTCAATAGTGGGAACAAAGATTAAGCAATGCTTTTAGGCTAAACAGTTGCATATCAACGGGAAAGTGCGTGAGAAAAATCATCAAATTTCCAAGCAAAACCGACGACTCAATTTGAGCGCACTTAGAGTGAAAATTATGATGCCGATTGGCTTAATGCAAGATATATAAACAAGGAAATAAAAATGACATAGATCGGTACATTTTGCTAGCAATTTCCTGTAAAAGCCTCCATCTCACTGTGGGAATGCATATTATTTAGATATAAATGCATATCCTTAATGCACCTTGTCTACTCATCATGCAATAATACTTGAAAACTACATTCCAGGCCACACCTGCAGACATGCTGAAACGAAAGCAAGATTATCACCAGAATGGGTCTATACTTTACGAACGGTAGATTTGGAAGGAGGAGGTGATGGGGCAATGACCCAGAGGAGGTCAAAGGGGTGCACTGCTTAAATATTACCAGTTATTTGGATAGGTAGATGGGAAGGTGCAAATCCCAAAACTCACTGGTTTGGGTATTTATGAACGACGATACTTACCTGTCTCCTACAACACTAACGTACATTTCCTAGTCTACCTAGACGCCACTGGTATAATTTTAGCACTGCGCCCCCAGTGACCTCTCCCACAGGTCACCCGCACTCTCTCTTCCTTCCGAATTTACCATTCCGAAGGGAAACGTGTGTTTTTACGAACTCCGTTTTCAATTACGAGACAGGTAAGAGAGGAGGAGTGCAGTAAATGCAGCTATGCTACGTTTTAAGAAAAAGTCGCCCAGGAGAGAACCTGGGCACGAAAACCGAACTACCGAACAACTGATCCGCTCTCAACCCCAGTCCCCTTGCATCGGGACTGTGACTGTGTGATCATCGTCAGGTGTGTATCACCATTCCCCTCGAAAGGGAACAGATACTGCACATGCTCTTAGCCAAAAGGCCGAGAAGCTATGCTATGCTAATCAGAGCTACTGAAATGAAGCAGACAAGATTATGTTTCATTTGCTCCCCAGTTATCTATCATCTTGTTCACATTTGAAAATCTGATACTGCAGGGGTGGAGCTGACCGAAGATCTGATACTGCAAGGGCGAACAAGATTGTAGAGTGAACGCTCGCGTACTCGGCGGCGCCAGACCCCTCAATAGTGATTTCCCTTTCGGGGAGGATCCTGTCGATGATCGAGGGATCACATGACCTGAGATCTCCGGTCACTGTCCCTCGTCACTTCCACATCAACACAGACTAAAGGCGAGCATGCCATAGTTACTGAGCACTACAAGCTAATTGATTTGTAAACAAACAGTGTGACCTATTCTCTCATGCATAATGCTCTATCTTTCGATGTTGATCAAATGTTGATCAAATGTAGACGCATCCGGGGTCAGCGTTATTACCTTCCCTAAAGGAAAACAAGATCCTGACCCCCCAGGCATTCTCAAATGTAAATTTATCATAAGAGAAGCCATTCGCCGAATCATACAATAATTACAGCAACTTATTCCAATTTCTTACAATCTTTCTACAGCTCACAGGTTGCCTCCTGGGAGGCCAACTCATAGTCTGTTGTTATGTGTGTGACCAGCAATACCGTCAAGTTAACATACTAATCAATGTTATGTGATGGATAAAAAGATTTGATGCAGTGCTAAGTGAAAAATAAATCCAAAATAATAATCATGCAAGACTTAATAGAAGGAAAGGAGCTCTGATACTAAAATGGTACACTTCCAAGCCATTTAGCATATAGTATACATCTATGGGACTGACACGTTTTTTCATGCACATTCAGGATATGGGGTACAGCAGATACAGTGCTTCTTTCCAACAAAGAGTTGAAACAGCCATGGTTTAAATAAGTCATCTATGTACAAGACATGTGACATATTCACAGGCCTATGCCAAATTAACAATGATACGTTTTCATTCAGTGACTACAAAGAGCAACCTGAATGCAAAATGCATTGCAGTTTTGATGGCCCTCCATAACACTAGTTAGGCTTAAATGCTTGTTCACCAGAAATAGCTCTTATATGAACTAACTGTCCTGACCCACTATTCTGATGTACAAATATATAGCATGATAAACACAGGTCATGTTTACAAGGTTTTCAATATTTGACCTCTAGTGACCTCTAGTGACTTCAGATGACCTTTGACCTTCACTACAACAACAATTCTCTTACTCTCGAAATATAACACATCCACATGATAAGTATGAGAAGTATCCATGCCTCCTATCTTAAAATATCCTGTTTACAAGGTTTTCACAATTTGACCTCTGGTGACCTCCAATGACCTTAGAACTCCATTAATAGCAATACGGTTCTTCCATTCAATATGGGGCATCCACATATCAAGTGTGACATTCATCAAAGTGACCCTTCTTGAGATGTTTACTTGTCAGCAAGGCGTCACACACACATTTACGTGCACACACACCCCATCCTGACTGCATCTAGGTTTCTCTTGTCATCGAAACCATTAAGTGATTTCCAGGATCTGGAAGGAAGAACTCTGCTATCCCATATTACCTCATGAAATTATACTGTGTGAACTTCACTGATCTCCTTCTCTTCTCCAATTTCCTTCCTCCCATCCCCCCTTCCCCTGTCCCATTACTATTGTCAACAAATGTAAGGTACAGGCATCTACTGTAAATGTACTAGACTGAGAATCCACTCACACTGATTAATACTAAAGAAAAGTGTGCACTGAATGATTTACACCAGACTGAGCCCAGACGAGTCCATCCATATTACCATAAAACTCTCCATATGTTAATCTAAAATTTAAACTCTTAATTGCTTACTGCTGTGATCTAGGACTTGTACTTGGAAGTGAGTTTGCACAACCTGGATACCAGAACTGTAGAACCACTACTCTGCTGACATGTAATAACATTGGTGACCATATTGGCAGCTCCTACCCATCGCGAAGCATCTTCTCATCCTAAAACATCTGATCTACATCTAGAGTCAGTCAATCCAGATATTTCAAAGCCTTATGAAAATGTAAGCATTGTGATTCCCAACAGTTAAATCAAGTGAGTGTGGCTTTATTGAGGTAAACTGGTAAGTTGGGTCTTTAAAAACATTTGATTTATAAATGAGCTGTGGAGAAGGGGAAGGGTTGGGAGGGGTGGGGTGGGGAAAGGTGAAGTAAATTTGTAATTTATGTAAACTTTATATAAATATGTCAAAACAGTTGTTACGAGCTCCCTGGTTAAACTGAAAACTTCAAGTATACTGTAAATGAATAAGAGACCACCGTGGGGGGGGGGGGGGTGTCATATGGAAGTTAAACTTGCGATAGTCCACAAGATTCATTTTGTTATTAATCCAACTTGTTATTGTCAAGACTCATCTGCTCTGGACATAGAGCCCCTCAGATCTACTAGATTCAACTGTAGCAACATGCTTAATGTTTCTGTAATCTTATTCAGTGCAGTCATCTTGCCCATTTGAGCTGATGAAATAAATCATGATCATCTTTTGCACATCATGCACACAGATGTTCGGACATTGCGGAACAGCTGTTATAACTATAGCTCTCTGCAGCAAGGTAAATGTTTACGACTGATAAGCTGGCAGTGAACACATGTTTCTGCAGAGAAACAATGTTAACGCAGAGGCGATACTTAAAGGAACCTTTCGTCCCAGGTGTTACTTGTCATAAAAGAGAATCAAAACCAGCATACTTTGTACTTGCAAAGGTGGATCCATATACCAAGTCTGAACTTATTCCAAGCTTTACTTTGCCATTTTCAGTGCTTAGACTTCTGTTGACCTCAAATGACCTTTTACCCACACAGAGAACAATAGGGTGGTTGCATCCATTAAGCTGGATTGACATTTAAGGTATGAACTTCCTCACACTTTTTGTTTATGGAGTTATCGTGTTACAGGGTTCTCATACTTTGACCTCTATTGACCATCGACCTCTGCATAAAACAATAGCGTTCACACTTTCATGTGTATCTATATATCAAATATGAAGTTCAACCTCCATACAATTTTTGAGTTTTCATGTTGAAGAGCTCTCGCCACTTACACATGCGCACACATACACATACATATTCACACATGCAAGAGCATACACATGTATCCAAACACACATGCCAACCTGATCAGATTGGTTAGGTCTACTTGCCTGCTTAAGGTAAGTAACCTAAAAGAGGTCCTTTTAGCACCATGGTCCACATCATGTGGCAGTTAAAAATTCTAATGTCTGTCTTAGAAACTGCACAAAATGGCAAGGGATTGATCTACTGAGCAGAATACCATTTAGCATCTTGGATGAATTGCTTCCTTCTCTGACCTTCAACTTTTTGTTGTCATTTACTCCATGAACCAATATAGTGCAACACACAAAAAGAAACTGGAAAATAGACAGCACACCACAGAGTGGCACTGTACAGTATTACTCACCGACAACAGTGGACATGCGTTTCATATCGACCGGCTGAGATGTTGTGGTGTAGTTCAATAAACTGCTTGTGTTTGGTTCACCAGACTGGTCCATTCCTAACGGTGGGGGCTGAGGTGACATCCCCTGTGACATAAAATTTGCATCTTCAACATCTCCACTTCCTCCCAGCAAGTCAAACGCTGGTTCATTGTTCACAGTCGGTGACTGGTTATCCACTGTTGGCAAGTTGGGCGCCTCGTGGAGCCGAGATATCGCTCCGGAGGTCATTGCACTTGTAAGAAAAGATTCATCCATCATGTCAGGGCTATTGGACATTAAGTGTCCACTTTCTGAGAGCAGCTGTTCATCATTGTAATTGATCATACTTAACATGTGGTCTGGCATTGTTTTCAAACGGAGGGCAGGGCTACTGCTCTTCTGACCAACTGTTAGAGGACTACCATGGGAGATATCTGCCATGGACATTGCAAGGTTCCCCGGTAAAGGATACTTATCTCCCGCAGTGATGCTTACTGCATCACTGAACGCTTGTTGTACGCTGCTGCTGGACTTGAGGATGTTATTGTTATCGACTGATTCCCCAGCCATGCTCGATACCACCCTGACAGTCTCGTCTAACGACGGTTCCACGTCGCGTACCAACTGGCTGTTACGTACAAATGGGGTCTGCTGAAGCTGCATTAACGATCTCGAAAAGTGCAGACCCTGAGGAAGCCCAAGTGAGCTGTACACATCGGCAGGAAATTGAGCCGGTTTCTCGCTGTCTCGGATGAGAGAGTACGATGCAAACGGGCTACTGCGCCCCTGGTTCAGGCCTGTCAACGACAGACCGGCGTAAGATGAAAAAGGATCCGCATTACGAAACTGAAAGCGTGCGTCTGGTAGAGCAGACTGCCAGTTAGCGGGAAGTCCCTGCTGTTGGGTGAGAAACTCCCTCCCTTGGTTTGGTCGTAAGTTCACCAAATGATTCGGAGGAAAGCTTTGACTGAAAAATTTGGAGTCGACATTTTGGCTCAGATTAAGAGGTTGCTGAGGCATTTGACCGCTATGTGGAGGAGGGGACAGTTCCTGATGATTGAGGGCGACGTGCATTTGACCCGTATGATCGGTGATATGATGAGGCGTTGTAGGTGTCGATGGACCCGTCGAGTAATCCTGATGTTGCATGCTACCTACGCTGTTCAAATCTTGGTTACTCCCACTGTCGTCGGCGCCATTAAGTGATCCTTCTTGCTGGCCCATATGATCAACCCCCAGCTGATCCATTCCGTCACCGACAGAGGAAACGTTACCACCCGCGTTGCTACGGTCTGCCAACTCCGCGAGGATGTCGTCCGTGTCAAGTGGAGATTGATCCAGGAGTGGCAGGCTGCGACTGCGTTGCACTGGACATGGCTGAGGGCCAGGTGGCATGGAGTTGTTGATGGGCACCATCGGGGGTGCTGGCAAGTGGGACGTAGGGGTACGATCGTCGTTTTTGGCGTTGCTGCTACTCCCGTTGTTGAGGAACTGAAGTGTAGACATATTGGATGGTGGAGGCATACTGTCTAACGATGTGCTGCGCTGTACCACTGCAGCACAAACTTCCCTTTTAGCTGAATTAAGTTCATCTAAAGTGTCCTCCATCCTGAAAGCCCTCTCCGACATAGGAACTTGAAATGAATCTGCAATAGGAATAGGAAACAAATCTTTTTTATGGAATAACTTATACAATTTTGTACCATATATTAAAAAAAAATAATTGGGAGGGTGGTGGGGGGGAGAGAGAGATTGTGTTCATGTGTTTTAGTGATACTGTTACCAACATATGTTCCTTGTTTTTATTAATGTCCATAGTTGTCAAGTACATATAAGCAATCATCTCAGAGTGTGACAACCAATATGAGATCTTCCAATCAGCAGAATTTATGCCAAACTGCTGACCTAGTTACTGCTTACAGTACTTCCCCTCAATTTGCAAATATTTGATGGAAGGAAGTTGTTGCTGCTTTATGAAAACTGCTCCTCAGCAACTTTCGCATATTGAGATATGTTCATAATATAGCTTTGGCTTGTCAGTTATTTGCAAATCTGTTAAGTTTCAATGAAAGATCCAATGTTTTTCATGAGGGCAACGAACAAATTTTAGAATCCGATCAAGTATCCCCCTGTTTAATGGCGGTTACTGAACTTTACCAAAAAACATTCTATTACATCTTGATATTGTGGCCTAATTTCTTGGAAGCAAAGCTTCAGTTACAATTTAATTAGCCTAAAAACATGGTTTTGTAAAAAAACCTGCAGACTCAAATTGATTACTCTCTGATCTTCTGCTTGTTCCATCTTTCATGTACGTCTCCTGTGAGTGTGTATGTAGTTGCCATGGAAACAACCCTTTTCTTCCTTCTTCTCCACTCTGTTGTCTTTAGTTGTAAGACAGGGTTTAAACCTCAACAGTACTTAAAGGAGACACACATCCAATCATCATCTTTAGCTTTATCTGACAAAGATCTCTGTGCAGAACAACTCGCCCAAAAACAGCTAAATAAAATTGTTGCTCCTACTTAGGAGATATCCTAGTTTAAAAGTGAACTCTGGAAGCTGTCATTTTGTAAACCGATGATGTCATAGTGCCACTAGCATCTGAAACCTTTTACTCTCTCCCTTTGTGTTTCTTTTCTTATTTTCAAGCTAAAATGTTTGACAGTGTTAACGCTGAAACCGACGCCATCGGTTAGTCAGGTCGAGAGCTTCAACCTTGTCAATTTAGAGATTTCAAAACACATCTTCATTACAGAAATAAAACTGTGTAATAAATCAAGAAAGACATACCTTAAATGAAGCACATGTGGCTGAGTGATGTCATATTTAGACTTGATCAAGCCTTTAGACTTGTTCAAGTCTTCAGCCTTGTGTGTGAAGAACTTTTAATCTCTGATATCTCCTGAATAGAATTAGAGTTTTCATAGCAGTTTGGAGAAGTTGGTCATGACAGTCAACTCTATCACAGCATGGAGGTAAAACAGACCAGTTGTGATGGTGACGGTTTGTGTCTTTAGGGAATGAAAAACCCACAAAACTTTGGGTCAGGGGGCATTTTCTTAGGGAATGAAAAACCAAGAATGGGGTCTGGAAGGATTTCATTAAACCGTTTTGAAAAGTTGATGTCTGTTTTGAATCGTTTTCAGTCTTGAATCTATGGTTGATATGTTGCTGACAAATCCCTCACATAGTATACTGTAGATATGTACAAAAACCTTAAAACTTTCTCATTTGATGTTATTACTGAAGCTATCTGCTATTTCATAAAATGTTCTTCTATGTTAATTTTTCCACTAAAGAAAGAGCCCAACTTGATCTCCAACCGCATTACCTCTACTCAGCCAATGATAAGTATGAAGATTGTGACCATTTTGGAGTACTGCACTCCAATCCTCTAAGTAATGCATGGAAGGCACATCTGGGTGACATTAATCTTCCCCTTCAAAGGTTAAAAAATAAAAACTTCTCATGTATTGAGTGCTCGTAATGTGAATTACCATGCAGGGTGAATGGATATCTACAAATGAATGTCAACACAACATCACCACACTGTGCACAACTAGCAGCACAGTGTATAAGCTTTTAAAAATTCCTCTTTCCATTGTTAAAATGCCATTGTCAAATGAATAATCGAAACAACCCTGTCCAGCTATTCTGCTGTTGAGTTGTGCACTGAAGTGTGTAAGATCTGTCTGTTATAAGTATAACTATGGCTATTCACCATGATCAGGTGAATTGCACCACAATTGGTGACTGTGTGTGTGTGTGTCTGTGTACACAAAGTATTCACCAGGACAGGAAATGAGCATATAAAAGAATAACAGAGCAAATCATACTTGATTGATGTTAGTTTAATGGTTCAATACAGCTTTTTCCAGTAATTGTTAATTCCTGCACTACAGAATTTTCAGGATCAAATCACTGTGGATGGTGAGAGGGTGGACTCTGTTAACTATGCCAACATTGTACTTAAAGGTCACCATATACTAAGGGCAAACAAAACAGGGCATGTACTTATACTGCACACTAATAAACAGCCCCCAAAACTCCCTTCCCTACAAGAAAAGGATACTTATCAGGCTGGAAAAGATCGTTGGAAGTCTAGAACTCCTATAAGGAACCTTCTAGCGTAATAATCCAAGGTATTCCGGGCGAAATCGAAGAAAAAATTTTTCCAATACGAAAACGTGTTCTGACACTTTGGTTGGTAAAATATGTAGGAGGAGGTCACTGAAGGTCAGTGAGGGTGCACAGTGTTAAAAGATTACCAGGGCATACTAGACACGGTAGAATGCGGTGCTAAGGTTGTGGGGAGACAGGTAAGCGGGGAGTGAAGTAAATAAAATGGGTTTGACCCGTTTCGATCTTAGCAGGATCTTCTTCAGAGGCTATAACTGACACAAAAACAAAAACATACTACAGTAAGAGGACATTAAGAGACACAGATGGACGGAGAGACAGTTAAATTGGACAAATGAGCAATGAATAGAGCAAAAACAGACACAACAACGAAGAGGTAAGATGAAAGGGAAAGAGCGATGAGAGGACTAAGGGCTATGGCTGCTGTTTTTGTTCCAGTGTAGCATCTAAAGAAGATCCTGCTAAGATTGAAATGTCAGGCTCTCTACATTTTACATCTTTACCTACACAGGCTTTGCTCAGTAGATATTGTAAGCAGTTTGCTGACAGCTTTTTCTCACTCTCTCTCTCTCTCTCTCTCTCTCTTTGTTAAAATAAATTTGCCAAAAAAAAGGCCAAAAGGCTTTCATAGTGATTCCTTGCCCATAGCAAATATGTTTTAGGTACTGTGGTTTCAAATTGACACTTCATCGTGAAGTTATTGCATTTAAAAATGGGTTGGCTGATTTATATCACTCAATGTTTTAATGTTTTAAATCATTGATTTTAATTCACATATTTGAATCATTTACACATCTGGTCAAAAAAATGAGGAAGAAACTTAGAACAGAGATAGTTCTTTACTTTCCGAGATCTTTGGTTTCAAATGTTAAAAACTTGCAGAAGGATAAAAGAAATGATACAAATTAATGTTATTATGGACAAGCAACTTTACAGGACGGCCAATTAGCATCACCTTTTCCACCTTGAAGTCTTCATCATAATCATCAGATTTAATAGTCAATTTCAACATTTTCCCAGTCACTTTTGAGATCATATTTTTCATATAATATGTTCCAACATGAAAATTAATCAGATGTGGCAGCAACAGGACAAGTACTAATAATACCTGCTGTGAGGGCCTAAAGGTACAGTTGATTACAATAAGCTTCAGTGAAATCACTCTGCAATTCAGGCTTCAGTACTCCAGTTAATTGCAAGTATGAAACTTGGTGTTCTGAGTTGTTAGCATATACTGTATATTGTAGTCAGAACTGTGGCCTGTTGACCACAATAAGCTTCACTGATGTTCTGGGTTGTTGGAATATACTGTTTATTGTAACTGGGAACTGTGGCTCAAATATAATCTTGTCAAGGATAGAACAGACATCAATTTAAGTGTAAAGAAGTGTATAATACTGTAGCTTAATTGTGATTAAAGGTTTGGTATATCTCAATAAGTAGTGCAAAGTTACAGTAGCAACAGAGTTACATCTGTGTCCCTCTTGGCTTCAATGCTTTTTGAATAGAAATGTCTAAAACACCAACTAACGTTACTCAAGCTGTTAGCTTTGTGATTCCTTGCCATACAATTTGATATATCGTGTATACAAAGCTATCACCACTTGACCTCTGGTGACCTCAAATGACCTTTGCCCTCCACCAAACACAATAGGGTCCTTCTACTCAACATTGGGCACCAACACGCCAAGTATTAAATACATTACTGTTTCCCTGCTTGAGATATCGTGTTCACAAGGTTTTCAGTTTGCGCTCTGGTGACCCCAAGGTCACACTACAAGTGTACTATGATAAATTTCAAATCTTCATATTTCCGGTATCTCAGATAAAAGATAAAAGACAGATAAAAGCTCAGCATTTTTGCATTGTGCTGTGAAATTGAACAATTACTACCGACTAGTGCTCAAACAAAGACTACAAATTAATCAAAGTCTGAAAAGATTTTTCTTGCTTTTTTCAACATCTGAGCATCAATTAATGACTAATAAATGAATACTTTCCATACAAATGGTTTCATCTCCAACACCTTTCATTATATTAAGCATGTGCACCAGCAATTCAGCAAATTCTCAGGGAATAATGAAGTGTTAACATTTGTGTGTAGCAGTTTGGAAGGCTCTGAATTTTGTACCTCATAAAATACATTTCCTGTGTAAAAAGCTCTGCGAAACATAGTTGGATTTTGTATAGTATTCTGACTATTTTGCATAATATTTTGCGATGAGATACTGGATAGGTTATTCCCCGTTTCTGTTTAAATTTCTCTACATTCATTCAAATGGACTCGTAAAAGTAACTACATACTTTTCTGACATTCAGAGCCCTCATTCAAATTTACCAAAATTTACCAAAAATGAATACAAAAAGCTGCACAGGAACAATTTATCAGAGCAGAAGTGTTTCAGCGGAAACAATAAACCAGCAAGACTGGATTTTCAGTACACACAGTAATGTCTAGTGTACATGAGGAAGTAATTCTTACTTTCAATGTTGAATGCTTAGAAAATGTGTACACTATGAACTTTGAAAATATGAAAATATGAACTTTATACATACCACAGAAACTGGGTAGAATTTGCAAACTACAGACAGGGGAGAGGGAGGGAGGGAGGGAGAAAGAATGAAACAACCCCATAGTTGAAAATTGAAGCACCCCCCCTCCATGTTTATAGCATCAATGAGCATGCAATGATAGTAAACAGACAAATTATAAGAGTGTAGTTTGAATCTACTGTATTTTTTTATATTTATAGCGTGCAAACATATATCACAGTGCACCAATTTATCAAAGTAGGATAATCAAACACAGTAATAATTGACATAGGAAAGCATATATTAATTTGACATACTTCACACAAAGATGGATTCCTCTGACAAGAACTTTTCAAAACATTTTATGCGTCTATACTCTATACAAGTAGTGTGTCAACATATATTTAGCAGTCACACGCAAGAACAATGCTTGCCAAATTATAATATCATCAAATTATTGCCAACTTGCAATAATTTGCTCGATGCTATGATGCTATCTGTAGGATTATTTATGTAGGCACTGTTTGTTTTGATTTTCTAGTGCATTGAATTATATTGAGGCATAGTTTGCGCTACTTGAACAGGCTTGGTTAAAGGAATATTCTGGTGGCTGAATTTGATTGCTTGATCAAAAATAGTGGTAATTGTCTGCGTCGTTACTGTAGGTCAAAACAGCATCCTTATAGCACTTTGCATGGCAAAGATAAGAATTTTACGAATTTGGTGGTATTTTGTGAATGCATCTTGGGGTCAGCTGAGTGAATAATGTCATCACAGGTATTCAGATGAAAATCTTTGTTTTTTGTTATCTTATCGCTCCCACATTGTAGTTCCTTTTCCAGTTGGGCCATATACAGCTATGTCAGTTGCCATAGCAACAGTTGCCATGGTAATGATTAATATTCCTGGGTAGCTACTCTCAGGGGTCAAGCATGGTGGGGTACCCCAGTATGACCAGATGTCCATGACTGAGGGAGGGGTCAAAACGTGTATGTGTGGGTGAGTGTGTGTGTGTGGGTGTATCAGTGTGTGTGGGTGTCCAACTTTGTGTCAAAGACACCTAAACGGCACGACCCATTTTTCTTCAAACTTGGTGAGAAGGTACCCCAGGGTGAACCCTTGTCTCGCAGACCACTGGAACCAAAGGTTAAAGGTCAAAAGTAAAATTTAGTACAAATGAATTTTTGCTCTAAATCTGAGGGGAAACAGAGAATTGACATGGAACCTTCACAGGTATCATGGAAATTTCAAGTCCTATCAAAATATGGGGTTGCCAAGGGAAACGAGGTCAATCATGTGTTTAAGGTAAAATGTATGTTTTAATCGCAATATTGTGTCAAAAACTCCTCTTAAACAGCTGAACCGTTTTTCTTCAAACTTGGTGGGAAGGTACCCCAGGGTGAACCCTTGTCTCGCAGACCACTGGAACCAAAGGTTAAATGTCAGAAATAAAATTTAGTACAAATTAATTTTTGCTCTAAATCCGAGGGTGAACCCTGTTGTCTGGCAGACCCTGGAACTAAAGGTCAGAGGTAAAATTTAGTGCAAATCATACTATTGCAATAACTCCAAGGGAAAACACTGAATTGACATGGAACCTTCACAGGTATCATGGTAGTGTCAAATACTATTAAAATATGTGGTTGCCATGGGAACCGAGGTCAATGGTAACATGGCTAAATGTCAAATGTATATTTTATACTGGTGCCCCATCCTTAGAAGCATGCCTAGTGAAATGAGGAGCATAAACCTAGTCTAGATATTTAACCTAGATCTAGCTTAAGCTGCACTAGCCTGAACCTAACTATTATGTTAGGCCTGGACAAATGATTAATTCAACTAGGCTACCAAGTACAATATTGTGCCTGGCCTGGTCCAGTTATCTGTGAAAACTTGGCTTATTTGACGTGCTTTGGAATTTTCAAAAATTTCTACGTGCCACACAGGGTTAGAAACGACCTAGCATATTACTTGTAAACGTGTGCGTGAGTACGCCCAGACACGTAGCCTAAGTATATTCCCTGTTTCTAAGCTGCAAGAGGACAAAGTTGGCTTAGTCTATGTATTATTACCTTCACACGACATTAGAATTCCACTGATTGACAAAGAGTGGTAATCTTCCTAATGTAGTATAAATGGACAAGAAAAAGGAGAATTTTACAATGATATTATCAGTTAGAAGTATGATTCTGGAGTCAGGACTTCCAGCCTAGTTTTGTTCCGTGTAGGGTTCACAAAAGAATATAATCATGTAAACTTCAAAAACGGTACTGCCAGATTGCATCTAGCTAATGGAGAAATGGGTTCACTTTGAAAATAGTGTTTGCTGGCGATGAGATATGCTACTCCGTGGATTGCCCTCTTATTTCTAATATTTATTCATGGAGGAAAACAGTACATTGTAAAAAGAAATACTTGCATTTGATAAAATTCAACCCAAATAGAGCCTTGACAGCTTAGCAAGCACTTCAAAAGTATCAGGTATCAAGGATAAATCAACTAAGAAGATCATAATTGAAAGTTTTTGGAAGCTTTGGAAAAACATTTGCCGATATGAAATCACAGACTACTAATTACTGAGCCAGTCCAGGGAAGAATCAATGGTGTAACCAGTCAAAATAGGTCACAATCAACCAACCAACCAACCATAGATTGTCTTAGGGACAGTATTACAGCTAACCATGTAGAATAATTTTTCTAGCATAGTGACGTGTCACTTTGTCTGTCACCAGAACATCACTCAACAGCAGAGCAGGAAAAAAGAGACGTAGTACCTGCTGTCGTTATTATAAAGTGACGACAGCAAGATCCTAAGAAATATAAATTAAACATCTGGTCACACTAATACAAAATGGACGAGAAGCTCACTAAAAATTAATCTTTCCATATCTGTCAATGGCCTATGAGAAACATGGAGTTTCCATTGACTTCATGTAGACTCAGCTCACTTTTGGCGGCATTTGTCAACCAATGTCGTTGCGAGTGGTTTACTTGGTCATTCCGTATTGAACATACTGTACCTCACCCTTCTATCTCTGATCTCATAAGTACAAGAAGAAATGTACAACTGTGAGTATTTAAGTAAGCCTTACCAATAGTTTTGTGTCAATATCGCCAATATCAGATTAGCGGCCCGATAAAGATATCGATATTTGCAAACAGCCAGTTGGTAGGTCAACTTTGACTTAATTCATTACTACATAAAGTATCAAAATTATAATCTATTATCTTAATTAAGTTATTATAATTTGCACAACTCACAAACAATAACCACATGTTTAACTTTCATTTGTGGAATCCTATAAGTAAATTAATCCCCCCCCCACCCCAAGAAACCATGTGTGCATTCTAGAACACATGAAACTGCGTGCTAGCATTTTTTTTTTTTTAAACACAAGCCTATCCATCCTGTTACTTCTGTCATAAGATTTGTTACTGTTTGACCAACTATGAACAACACTTAGGCTGCAAGTCTTATACAAACTGATATCAAATAGAGCCACAAATTTCTTAGGAAAAGTGTTAACAGATGACACTGTGCGATGAATAAATCTGATTTCATGTAGAAGAGACATTAGCATATAATGGCTAAGAATTTTACTACCCCTTGCGTTTACCAGAACCAAAACGAAAACATTTTTAACAATTTTTAAATTTCCGAAAAAATTATATCCTACCATTATGTGGCTATACTAACAACTAAGCCTAGCCACAATTAGCAAGTGTTTCATATTTGAAATATTTCGTAAACCAATCGGCACCAAAATATACTAAAATAGTATCCTTCCATCGGTCATTGGTTTTTAACAAACTGCATCCATGATACAATGTTTGGAATGATTTAGTATGGGGATTCCCTGATTCCCTGTGTTATGACTTTCATTCTCAGTGGACTCGTGGAGCCTCAGAAGCACTGTGCAAGTTAGTGTGATAGGCTACTACTGTAGCTACATTGTTTATCAAATGTTTTTCAACGTCACATAAGTTACTTCTTACGTTTACATTTGACCGTGGTGCATTGTTTGCATTGCGTAGGTCTGAATATGCCATGTTTACAACTCTGAATGTGCAAAAAGTTTCTTGGATTCTTGCCAAGAATATTTGCAAGGGCAAAACAGGTTTTAACTATGTTGTGTTCACTTATATACTAAGGCGGCCAGACTGGTGAAATTTTACTTTAACGCGACAGAGACCGCAATGTACTTAACGTTAAGTGGCCTGACAGGTCTCTTTACAGATCATTGCCGGTAAATATTTTTTCAGAACTTTCAGTTGATCGGCATATTGACCAGTGGCTAATATTCACAATCGAAACCGAGGCTAAAGAAATGGGGTTGTTAGAACAGATTAAAACATCATCGCAAGTAACTGAATAAGAAATTGCTTTGTTGTGAGAAAAAAATGTTCAATATCAGTTTTGCAGTTTATGGCAATGACACTGATATGCCGCAGATATTGCGAATATCGGCAAATACCGATATCGCAGACGATTATCAGCGCAATACTACTTAGCAAATAACCATTCGTAAGGTTACGCACAGCAAAATGTCACCAATAATGGAATGTTAAGAGGGTCTCAAGCTCAGAAACTTTTAAAAAAAGTTTTTGTTGTTCTTAAACACTATAAGTACCACAGCTTGCTCAATGCACAATCTGGTCTTACTTTTTAAGACTTTGCCACAATTACCAGCAGGCCTGCCAGTAAACACACCTGCATGCACACCACATAACAGCAAGAACACTGTCCAGCGGCCTGATATAACGTACCAGCAGGCCTGCCAGTATACACACATGAATGCACACTTAACAGTAAGAACACTGTCCGGCGGCCTGTTATCACATACCAGCAGGCCTGCCAGTATACACACCTGCATGCACACATAACAGCTAGAACACTGTCCAGTGGCCTGTTATCTCGTACCAGCAGGCCTGTCAGTGAACACACATGAATGCACACACAACAGCAAGAACACTGTCCAGTGGTCTGTTATGACATACCAACAGGCCTGTCAGTGTACGTACTGTACATGAATGCACACCGCATAACAGCAAGAACGCTGTCCAGCGGCCTGTTATCACGTACCAGCAGGCCTGTCAGTGAACACAAATGCATGCACACATAACAGCAAGAACACTGTCAGGCAGCCTGTTATCACGTATCAGCAGGCCTGTCAGTATACCTACATGAATGCACACATAACAGCAAGGTCCAGCGGCCTGTTATGAGGTACAAGCAGGCCTGTTAGTGTACACACACGCATACACACATAACAGTAAGAACACTGTCAGGCAGCCTATTATCACGTATCAGCAGGCCTGTCAGTATACCTACATGAATGCACACATAACAGCAAGGTCCAGCGGCCTGTTATGAGGTACAAGCAGGCCTGTTAGTGTACACACACGCATACACACATAACAGTAAGAACACTGTCAGGCGGCCTGTTATCACGTAACAGCAGGCCTGCCAGTGTGCACACCTGCATGCACGCATAACAGCACGTACATATCAGTGATCTAATTGCAGTGGGACGCTGAAGGGAAGTGGCACACGCTCACACTTAGCTTCCTGCTCTTTATTGTTGCACAGTACTGAATGAATTATTCATGCAAAAACTAAGGTATTCCTTGTTTTGGGCAGGAAGTTACAAATCCCTAGACAGACAATGCAGTGGTAGAAGTACTTGTGGCTAGTGAGTGGCCTTACTATCTATGTACCTGAAATGATGTATTTGCATCTTTCTTAAAGAACTGGATAGACCATGAAATCACATCTTAGATAAACTAACTATTAATAAATAACTATTTTAATATTATTACAAAATCAACATCAATCATCTTCTAGAACATGCATCTCTGGTCCAGAATCTGACAAAAGAGAAATACAGTTTATAACATCTCTTGAGATGTGAACTCCCTGACATTTGATCTGCTAGGAGGAGAAACAAATACTTTGGCATCCTTGGTCTATGTGATAAAAGATCTTGTGATAAACAACTTCCCAAACAACAAAGAGAAGTCTTATTCCATGGAGGGAGATGCAGAAATAATTCCTTCAGTACATAAGACTGAAGACATGGGCAAGTTTGAACAAATACATATTTGCTTGAATCTGTTTAATGGTGTTCTCTATCAATTACAATTTTTAAATTTCTGTAAGAGAGTTTGCAAATGCTGAATCTAAACATTTTGAATTTCTTGACATGACCTTGCAATGGCATATTGGTATCAGTGTCAACCCTGTGTTTACATTCACCTTGAAAATATGAAAAGGAAAACAATGGAAGGTAAAATGGTTCCAAGCCAAGTTGTACTATTAAAAAAACATTTACCAATGACATCTACCCAACAAACCCAACAATAATATCCCAGAAACCGCAACAATTTACTTGGCTGATTGGGGAAGTTCCTCTTCACAAAGAGCTTAATTCTAACGCTAAATTGATAGTTGGGTTTCTTCAGAACTCCTTTAACCTCAGCAGGAAATGCTAGAAATTTTCTATCAGAATAGACTGCTTTTACTTTGCCAAATGGTAGATTTGGGAAGGAAGAGGTGATGGGAGTTGACCCTGTAGAGGAGGAGGGTCAATGGGGAGGGGAGGGGGCACAGTGCTAAAATGATGCCACTTAATAGGCTAGGTAGATGAGACAATAGTGCAATAGTAGAGTTGAGACATGTAAGAGAGCAGCAAAATAAATTGAGTTGAACCAGGGAGTTGTTATGGAACAACTCCCTGGTTGAACACACATGTGGAGTGCTGATTTGAATTGAGAGTGTCTGATTAAACGTTACATCCATTCAAACCCACTATACAAACTACAGAAAAACAAACTTTACACAGTTGTCACATAATTGAACTTCATTGACATTCTGCACTACACCTAAACCTTGAAATGAGATAGACTTGCACAGGGAGAATTTTCTCAAATCTTTACCTCAGTTCACAAATTGATATATCAACAACATATTGCATCTTGGGGGAAACCAGCAGTTGCTTCCAGGTAATGCCAGAAGGTCAATCTCCATGTAATCACCACACAAACCCAAACAGTTTGGAAGTAGCACACATAGTATGAAATTTGCACACACTTCACACTCAATTGACTTCATTATTGGTTACAGGCTTACAGCCAGCACAAGCTGTTGTGTTTATACTGTAGTCAGGATAGGTTTTAAGGGCCACTCCGTTATCCCTAGCAAGTTTTGACTAGCGTTACAACACCTGAAGGAGCACTGTCACTCACTTGGTTAATGAAATAACAATGTGAATGTATATACAAAAATCAGGGCTTTGCTTCTGTCCCATGCAATGCTGGATACCTGTAACTAACAAAATGTATCGATTCCTACAATTAAATATTAGAAATTCTGAAACTGGAATACTTAAAGAGGGGTTCAAGATGTTAGCTTCAAGGCTAGATGAAATGGGAGTATATTGTACACTAATGCAAACTACGTAAAGGGCAGGTCTCTTCGCCAGACTTGGTAATTAGTATGTAGTGTACAGAAATTGTAAATTTTTTTTTTTTTATATCTTACATCAGGCATATATGAAATTGAGGGCTATCCCCAATATATGCATTTGAGAGGATTTAATTGTACAGGATTCATTTGGTCTTTGAAAAATAAAGTTCTTCCAAATTCTAATTATTTTGGGGGGTGGGAGAGGGGGAGACAATTAAGACTAGGTTTTACCAAACTTATAAAGAAATTGACTTATATGTGATTCTGACATCAATGCAAATTACTCCATAATGGAACTGGACAAATTGCCTTAGCAATGGTTAATTTTTTCTTATAAATTTCGGCGAGAAGAAAAGTAGAAAAAATAACTTTCCACATGTACGGATTTTGGATAAACATTTTTTTTTACCAGCCACCACTACACTATTAGGATGTCGTCTATCTTAGTTCTTTGAGAAACGGGACTTTGGAAAGGTAGGTCGTCTCCACAAAGCTTACCATGGATGATGAAAATAACAGTACTATACCTACTCTTCTTTTTCCCCATCTTTTGCAGTGATACAAGACTACAGTTTGACAAACTCCCTAATGTAAAACCCTACTGTAATCAGGATAAGGATCTATTCTGAATTTGAATCCCACTTGGCTGCTGACAACCTACTTCGGGGAGAGAAAATCCCCCCCAAGAAATACCTCCCCTGCTCTGCCTTTAAGAGCTCTGTCAGTAATCACCCACAGCGAAAGATGATAGGCATTGATTTGCATAGCTGTCTGAACATGGCAATAAATATATATACATGGAAATCTGGTACGCTACTTTCGCAGTGATGTGAGCGAGCATCCCATAGACCTACGTTAGTGGTTCCATGAAGAGCATGGACTTACCCGTTCTTATCTAATAATGTCAGCATACCACATCTAATTATGGTACTCTTGAGTCTTGACCTCCAAATGCTACAAAAGAGGCCCATGTTAACACTCAATTACAGTAATGTCTAATAAGTCTGCTTTGTAAACCAAATGAAAGAAACCAGAGGTGATGGCTGAAGAAGCTGTTACTTACTAAGAATCTACTTCCATTAAAGCTAAAGATTCAGAAAGCTTAGTAATTTATAAGAAACGACTGATGCCAACATATATAAGCAATACTCCAACCCACAATTTAGGCATATGTGTAAAGTACATTTACAGGGAGAGGAATCCTCCCATAGGAAGAGATTACAGCTGTTCCAGGAAGGAGTAGACAAGAAGTACTGTAGCACAGAGAATGAAAATTTTCTCAACAGGAACACTAGGTGTCAATGATACAAAAGTTATTCTTAAAAACTTGCTTTTTAATTTGACTTATCATACAGTGTTAGTCTCCCTATTAGCTCTTTTAAGTATCAGACTATTTTTACCATCATTTCTTTTTAGGAACCTGGCTCTTCAACAGACCCTGTATATAGTTCCTGGTTCCAAGTGTAAAATTTACCATTCGACTGGTGCACAAAGGAATGAAATATTTAATGATACATGTATGCATTACCACACATTGCAACCAATGTCAAATGTGAGTAATTTGCATTCCCTTCCTTTTACGTTATCTCAACTGTTGATTGTTAAGAATGTTCATTTGGGCATCTTGTGTTAAACTGTAAGTTGCATGTTGAGAAGCAACAGTGTCATTGATCGTACCGATGATTCTTGAATGACTCTTCAGTCAAAACAGTTACTTTGCCCAAGTTTATACAACTACTGCAGCTAAACAGTGAATGCTTTACAACGCATTTGTCTTATTTTGTTATCTATATCCTTTCCTTTTTCACGTACGTAATGCTGTTCCCACGCCATTCATCACTCCAAGTGTTCCCAGGTCATAAAATAATCTCTGACAACAATAAAAATTACATACAATAATTATTTTTTACCCCATAAAATGAAAAGCATCGACAATACTACACTTCAGCCTAGCAAAAAATACAAGCATCTGGTATCAATCAATGAATTGCATGGACCAATCCTCATCTCCCACATGCCAATCCCTCTCCTCACTGCAACCACTTCTCTCCTCTCCCCCCACCCCCATCCCCCTCTTTGGTGGGTTAGTGAGGTAGAGGGAAGGGGTTGCAGTGAGGAGAGGGATGGGCATGTGGAAGATGAGAATTCGTCCGTGCAAGATGATATGCGAAACAAAGAAAGATCTTTCTAAATGTAGAACACTTTCATTTCTTTAATCTTGAAAGATTACATTTAGATTTCATGCATAAATTTAATGCATAAAAATGTAATGCATAAATGTGAACAAGTCTTAGTAGAGACCTCCAAATAGGGGTATGCTCGACTCTGCCATGCACACTCTTTTTGACACTTCCTCTTTGACTTGTACCTACATACCAATAAGCAGGACATGATTTCATACTGATATATACGTATGCACGATATTAGCAATCTAAAATGTGTGATTTAATATTCTCGGACACATATGAGACATAAGTATGGGTAATTTGAATCCCTAACATCTATTTAATGGCCATTTATTCTAATCCTGATCAGTAAGCCCCATGCTGCAATGAATAAATCAGGGGTTCTTCAATAAAATCAAATGGTAATAACTGCGGCATTGCTGATAACTGTACAGTTTTCAGTAATAATTATCAAACCACCTTTTGCAGCACTAGACTACACACCAATCTGTCCACCTACTGTATTGAACAAATTCAGAATTAGTTACCTTATAGTCAGATTTCTTACCACTTTTAATAAATAATCCATGAGTATTTCTACTAAAAGGATTTTTGTATACCCATAATCTGTATAAGTCACTACTAAACCCTGTCACAATGCTAATATCTGACCCATTCTAACAATTAGATTTCACAAGTCTAGTCTGTATGGCCCTTCTTTGATGTTGGTGGAATCAAAGCTATTCAAACACTATGAAATTTGGAGCAAGAAAGTCCAATTGACAATTTGAACTAAAACCTACACATGTGTCCACAACACAGCTTACCTATTGTTATAGGCTTTCTTGTTGTCATAGTGTTGTCATCTAATAAGACTAAACTATAGCATCTTACTGATGGTAGGATAAAGGCTATTAAAAGGGTGACTTTAGTCCCAAACTAATCTTCAGATATAGACAGTTACAAACATCTGCTTTCAGAGTTCAGATTGCAATTCTATACACTTTAAAATAACTGAGGCTAATCAATAAAAGTGACTGGACTACTAAGTCCAACATACTGACCATTTGGTCAGTTCCTCACATGTAACAGAAAATGTAAAGGAAAAAATAAAAATACTTCTATGGTTTAGAAATAAAGCATGTA
The DNA here is from genome assembly GCA_020650975.1 of Apostichopus californicus. Taxonomy (NCBI): domain Eukaryota; kingdom Metazoa; phylum Echinodermata; class Holothuroidea; order Aspidochirotida; family Stichopodidae; genus Apostichopus; species Apostichopus californicus. The sequence continues at coordinate 42,024 of JAIPMN010000536.1, forward strand.
TACAATGCATTACAAATTCGTCTAGAAAATAAATGGTGTTTGAATGTCATCAAAGGCTGTTCTGTTGTTCATATGAAGATAAACAACATGTTTTGGTTGATGCATTAGAATGAAACATTGGAGTAACATCAGTTTAGCTATAAAGGAGCTTTCCGGGCGAATTTCGAAGAAAAAATTTTTCCCAATACGAAAATGTGTAAGACACTTTGAGTGGTAAAATAAGAAGGAGGTCACTGGGGGTCAGTGAGGGTGCACAGTGTTAAAAGATTACCAGGGCATACTAGGCACGGTAGAATGCGGTGCTAAGGTTGTGGGGAGACAGGTAAGCGAAGTAAATTTAGCATATTTTAAAGCTGCATATCTTGCAAACTTTTATAACTAGATATAACCACGACTAGAAACCAACCCCCACCTCTCCCATCCCCTCCCTTGTTCTTCTTTATCTTGGACTATGAAATAACAAAACTAAAATTCTAGGTCTACAGTGATCAGATGGCAGCAATACAGTTTGTACAAAGAGAGTCACAGATGATGCAATATGCTTTCCCCAGGGGTGTAATCTGCCCACCATCATAAATCCACTAAGTTGTTTTACAGATGACCCAAAGAAACAGTATACATGTCTCATGCCATATATCCATGCATTGCACTCTTAATCATCTTAAACTATACATATTTTCAGTCCTACTCGATTAGAGTAGCAGCTCCCTGCTTCTACTATACTGTACTTTGCTCCTTGTGTTTACCTATTATTTTCATTTTGAAATCTAAACAAAAAAATAAGTAATGTTCCAGGATATAA
>JAIPMN010000537.1:0-46670 GCA_020650975.1 Apostichopus californicus
CCATATCATTAAAAAAAAAGGAGCTTGTTCGTGCAAAAATTAATAAGTTTCGAGTCTGTGGTTTAATGTTTTTTTCTTAATTGCAAATACATGAAAAGTCTTGTCATTTTAATCAAGGATATACAACTTTTGAATTAAAGAGAGTAAAGGAGTTATAGCTCTTTCAAAACACAAGATATGATGTGAACATTTGGGTTAAAGGTCATAATTATGTATATATAATCCATAAAAGCATTTGGTCATATCTCATACAAATTCAGACCGCATGTTAGCTTTGCGTTTCAAATACAAGTTGAAGCCAAGTCTGACGGAAGAACAGCCAATGGTGGCAGTGAGATATGTTACAGTAGCTCAGCCAACACAATGAGACAACATTGCATTAATACCTCTAACAACACATGACATATATTAGCTATGCTCCATGGAGCTATACTGCTTTTAACCTAAAGTGATAAGAGACTCCAAGACTGCATTCAGCATCCTGATTAGCTATGTAATTCTTTGCTCTATACTACATTTTCATAGCAACTTGTAAAATGGTTTTGAAGTGACCTACCAATGCAAGCTGCTTGTACATAATTGTAAAAAAGTGATATTGTTTGTGGTGGGCTATTGTTAAACTAGAGTCTATTATGTCAGAACTGATTGTTTCTCTTCAGACTGATGCAGACTGTAAATGCTTTGAAATAATAATATATTTGATTCATTATTAAAACTGCTTGAGTTATCTTGAGAAGTATAGCAATGATAAAGTGTACATTCTCTTGGATACTGTACATGCAAACAGATAGGTTACTGGGTGATCTTGCTACCACCTCCAAGATTTTCTACACACAATACATACAGTAATTGTATTCAAATTATTACTTGAATGGCTTTCCTTAGAGTTGGTTCTATTTAATTGTTTATTAGCGCCCTCTATTATGTTTGTGCACAGCTGTGCACAGCTGGCACTATGAATACATTGTCTGTGTTATGTGTGTATCACATGTACATCTGTATATATGTCATAGAAGTATGATGCTCATCACAATACAGATTTACTTGATAGTATTGGATTAAGATCTCTTTTGCTATCTTCAGACTGAAGGTGAGTTTGAAGAATTTAATATTGATCAGTCAATAAACACCTTATGTTCATCCTATTATTTAGGCTAGATGCATCACTGCAAAGTCTCTTTGTCATTTTAACAAAACAACTGCAGAACAGAAACACAGACTTGGTGTAATCCCTTTAGCAAAGACCTTCAAATTCTACTGCCCTGCTGTCAATTATCCTGGAAATAAATGTTTTGCTATTGTCTACACCTTTTCACTTCTGGGAAGTTTACTTGAATACAGCTATAGATTACACAGCAGTGAGTGACCAAAGCTCACACTTATCAATATTCCAGATCAAACATTCCATCCTGCAAGGAGTGAGGCATACACAGTCATTAATAAGTTGTATGTGCTAAGCTAGACAGACAATAGAATGTTCACTGCTATATATAAAGTATACAAAGGACACAGAGCTTCTCCAAATAAGCTAAAATGACCAATGTTTATCTTGTAATATATTAAAGGTATGCCGTATTGGCCCCAAATATGCTAGATATTTAAATATGGTCACCTTTGGTCAAAATTCTTAAACTCTTTGTTCGAAAATTGTCCTCTTTTAGACATTCAGTCATCTTGTGTGTTTCTTTAAAATATCTGAGAACAATTTGGAGAATGAAGACCTGCAGGCAAATATTTTTTGAAAACTTCTAGCAAGTATAGCATGCTATAATTTGGGCCTTTACTGACTACCTTTAAACATGTATGAAATGTTAATCACACATTTGTAATCTTCTAGAAAGTAATAGCTGGCTACAGTTTGTGACCCACTATGTGACTCATTTCTTATTAGCTTCTATTAACTCCTGTTAACTCTTCAAGCCATATATAGTACAAAAGACAATCTCTTCTTTATTCTACAAGAAGCTATGAAAACACAGTTACTTGCATTGTGAGATGTCTGATGTATGCTGCACAACATTAACAATGAGATGATATAACGTCTATAGCTTCATGGCTCATTCTTTTACATCGTTCAGTGAGTTTGATGTTTTGGCTAAGATATTGCATATATAATGCCACGGGTCACAGTATTTAATGCACATATCATTATCTCATATATGAAATAAATTTGAAGATCATGGGATGTAAATTATGTTTTGAAAAGTATTGATTATTATTGTCACATTCTTTGGAATAAAACTAGTTTCTTTTTTGCCTCTCTGTTGTTGCAGAAGGAGTTGGGAAAATATGGTGTCAAGAAGCTTAGAAGGAAGCAAGCCAGGCTGAAATTAAAAGAACTGTATCAGTTCACACATCAAGGTAATTGCTCTACTGGTTCTCTGCACTAATTAAAGGTCTGCTGTATAGACCCCAACTATATCCCGCTATCATGAAAAAGTTTCTTGAGATTTCGTAATCGACCTGCCTTGGTCGTAAAATGAACTCTTTTTACCAATTAGTCTGCAACGTCTGCCACATATTTGTTCTTGTATGAGGGTCTTTGTGTGAACGTTGTATGATTAACTACACTGTAGACATGAACATATTTCCACACAGTGTTTACACAAAGAGCCTCATGGTGTTAAGAAGCTATGCAGGCTAATTGTAGAGCCCGAGGTCGATTTACGACCGTGGCAGGTCGATTACGTAATCACAAAACTTTAACTATAGTGTGCTGTAATTGGAGCCAATAAAGCAGATCTTTAAGGCATGACACCCTAATAGGATGTAGTTGTTTTTCCCCTTTTTGAATTGGTTTGGTTCTCTCATACATGTCCTTATGTTTGTGTATATATATGCTATGTGAAGCTAGACACTTGTGTATATATACTCTGTGTATATATGACCTTTTACTGTGATGGTCACTTCAACGCTTGAACACTGTACATATAACCCACACAAACATGTTACATCTTTGTCCAAAATATAGTTTAAAAATCAATGGAAGTGGCATGATCATTAAGGGCTGTTTTGTTTAATATGTATGGGAGGGCAGAGTGGTGGTAGAGGGGAGGAAGGGGGGGGGGGGTGGGGGAGTGGTGCTTAAGCAAGTATTTGAAATGTTCATAGCAAATTACAATAGGAATATAGTTGACAATGTGTACCATTCACCATTTGACAGTTCTGGAAGAGGATGGAGAACCAGATAACAGCACTGATGATAATTCTCTGACCAAAGAGAAATCTTTACCAGGAAAGAAAACAGCAAAGTCCACTGTTGCTAAGAAGAAATCTGGCAAACAACAAAGAAAGACAAAGAAAATGACGGAGAAACCTGGAAGTCTATCAACAAGTAGCGATAAAGATGATGGCCTTGCAATGTTTGTGGAACCAAAGAAAGTGTCCAAGAGAAAAGCTGCTACTGGTAAACGGAAATCCTCAACGAAAGGAGGTCATTCAAGAGAAATTGAGAAGACATTGAGTAGTTCCCTTCCAGAAGAAGCAGAAGCAGCTGATCCAGAAAGAGATGTTAGGTAAGTGAATGGGATACATTACATTACCTTGCAGGTAAGTGAATGGGATACATTACATCATGTAGGTAGTGAATGGGATATGTTACTGAATGGGTTATGTTACATCATCATTTAGGAAGAGAATGGGATACATTACATCATCATGTAGGTAAGTGAATGGGATACATTACATTATCATATAGTTAAGCAAATGGGATACATTACATCATCATATAGGTAAATAGGGATATACTACATCATATTGGTTAATTAGGATAGCTCACATAGGGATACATTCATCATCATATAGGTAAATTGGATAACAAACATAGTGGTATAATAGAGAATCTAGGTAAACTTAGAAAAACTTACACAGTGGAATATTACAGAATCCAGTTAAATTAGGAAACCTTACATAGGGTATCTGGTAGAATCTAGTTAAGCACATGATCTTACCCCTCTTTATACCCTGTATTGACCCACATGATCTTTACCTCTTTCTATACCATGTATTGACCCACATGATCTGTTCCCCTCTCTAGACCCTGTATTGACCCTCATGATCTTTACCCCTCCCTGTACCCTGTATTGACCCTCATGATCTTTACCCCTCTTGTACCCTTTATTGACCCACATGATCTGTACCCCTCTCTATACCCTGTATTGACCCTCATGATCTTTACCCCTCTTTATACCCTGCATTGACCCACATGATCTGTACCCATCTTTGTACCCTGTATTGAGTCATTGACCCACATGATCTGTACCCTCTCTATACCCTGCATTTACCAACATGATCTGCACCCCTCTCTGTACCCTGTATTGACCCACATCATATGCACCTCTCTCTAGACCCTGTCTTGACCCACACGATCTGTACCCCTCTCTATACCCTGTATTGACCCACATGATCTGTACCCCTCTCTATACCCTGTATTGACCCACATGATCTGTACCCCTCTCTATACCCTGTATTGACCCACATGATTTTTACCCCTCTCTGTACCCTGTATTTACCAACATGATCTTTACCCCCTCTCTATACCCTGTATTGACCCACATGATCTGCACCCCTCTCTATACATTGTATTGACCCACATGATATGCACCCCTCTCTGTAACCTGTATTTACCAACACGATCGTTACCCTCTCTCTCTCTCTCTTTCTCTTTGCAGTTCACAGAGCAGTGGCAGCGATGACAGAGATGATTTTGGAGAGAGTATACTACTTGATGAGGATCAAGATGAGGATGTACCATTATCTCAGAGGGTGAGATGATTATTATTTTTATTATCCAGATGTTATCTGGTTGCATTTAGCACTTCATAAGTACAAAAGAGTGACTATAGAAAAATGGTCAAAGAAGCCCTTGTGTATTCGTAGTTAATGTTAATAAACATTATTAATTAATTAAGGCATTCCCCTTCCCTCTGCAATATTGTTCTCCCTTAGATAAGACCATGCCATGCATACTATGTATCATAGGAGCCAAATCATCCAGTGCTAATTATCACCTATTTACATATGATTTAAATGATAATGAGGTGCCATTCTATCTGAAGTGATGGTCTTCTCCACCAGTTTCACTCACAAGCCTGTCTCTTATAACATTTTCAGACCTTAGACCCTGAGGTATCCATCCAGGAGTTTATCTTCTGTAACCCGAAGTTTCACGAGAAATGCCTTCTGTTTCAGGTAAGACAAGATTTAAGACTGCATGAGTCAGTGTAACCAGAAAGATGCCAAGGTTTATGACTAGAACTGTCAGCTTAAACATAGTATGCCAGTATTAGTGACTACAATTGTCAGTATAATTAACAACAACAGGCTAATGAAGTATCATGAAGCCTGTAAGCATTCTGTAAGGAGACATAACACTGCTGTATATAGAGACAGAGCATTACAACCATTGAGATCAGCCATCTTAAACCCTGAATTTGTTTTTTATCCTTTTTTTTAACCAACATGAGTGCCACAAATTATGCCATGATATTTAGAAGTATTCTTGTCTTGTGTTTATTTCTCTCAGCCCTTTGATTTAGATGAATTTCACAGAGATCTGAAAGCAAACCAGATCAAAGTATCGAAGGCACAGCTGATGAATATCCTGGATGCAATGGTAATTATTTATCTGCTAAGGGGGTCGGTGGGGTTTTCCTTATTGTTCTTATTATCTTACATGGTACTTAACCGTGGATATCCTGGTCCCTACCTGTGATTATCCTGGTACTTACCTGTGGTTATCCTGATACTTAGCCGAGGGTATCCTGATACCTGTGGTTATCCTGATACTTACCTGTGGTTATCCTGGTACTTACCCATGGTTATCCTGATACTTACCTGTGGTTATCCTGGTACCCATGGTTATCCTGATACTTACCCATGGTTATCCTGATACTTACCTGTGGTTATCCTGATACCTGTGGTTATCCTGATACTTACCTGTGGTTATCCTAATACCTATGGTTATCCTGATACCTGTGGTTAATCTTGGTACTTAACTCTCATGGTTTCATGTTTTGGGGGTTTATCGTAGGTAGAATATTGCAATTACGCCATGCGTAAGGTAGGTTTTTTAAGTGATTGTTATTTCACCACAGAAACAGATGAAACAGGAGGTGTCATTGATTAATGCTAGATATTGACAAATAGATCAATAGAAATGACTTAATTTAACTTAATTTACTTTAATGAATTTAATTTTCATATAGTATATCATTATTGTTTATCATTGTTTAATTTTTTTAAACTTTTTTCTAGTGCTTGACATTTCGTCACAAAAACAGAAATAGAAGATCTCCAAAGAAGTCAAAGAGGAAGCAATCACCAAACAAGTCAAAGGTCAAAGAGTCACCAAACAAGTCAAAGGTCAAAGGGTCACCTAAAAAGAGAGTGATCATGTCACCAAGGAAATCATTGGCTCCAACATGGAAATAATGGCAATTTGTTACTATGGCAACTAGTCTGTCAATAATTTGAAGGTCAGCTGAGACGGTCACCAAGATGTGGTAAATGCAGAAGAAGCCAGGGTTTGTGGCACAGGTGATGTTAAGGTGATGAAGGCTAGGCTTCAGTAATGGTCACCATATTGTGTGAAAGGATAACCTCATAAAACAAGTGTAGCATATGCAGGTGAGACCACAGTACATACCAGATGTCCAGTTGACCTTTGAAGACTATTCATAGAACAACCAACCTCCAATATGAATGAAATATATTAGTCATCAATTCCATAGCTTTACAGGGCATTATTCTGCTTAAAATTTCAAAGATTTCATATTTGACCTTGACCTTGTACTTCATTCATTATCTCAGAGTTCAGGTATTGTTTATTTGTCATTATGTTCAAGTCTGTATAAAGCTACCGATACATTACGGAATAGGGCTAATTGTTAATTTAATGCAGAAGTATGAATAATAATTGGTAAATTGGTTCCTCGGCATCGACCCAAGCTCAATATGATTAAGTATTCTCAGATATTTACCTTAATATTTTACAGCTTTATAACAATATTTGCCAACATGAACATAGCGAGAGCTTATCATGTATTATCATTTATTGTCATCAGAACACTTGCATAAACCCAGCACTCATCACTTCAACAAACGATTGAAATACTGGAATTATACGAATATTGTAATATGTTACCATCAAATGGTTATTTTGATTCAAAAAGTGGTTAATGGAAGGTGCTATCATTCATTTTTACCAATGAATGTACATCTTTGATTTAAGTGCATAGCCAAGATTTCATCTTAGGGGCTGGCTTCAGCTGAATTTATTGACCTATCAGCACAATGCTTTGTGCTCTCTGTGTTGGGTTTAGGGGCAAAGCCTCTGGAAGCTATACCATATGGACGACTTTAGAGGCTTCAGAGCTTTCAATTTTTTATTCCTTGCCGGAAAAAGAAGGAATCTATGCGATGGTGGCGGTGTGTGTGTGTATGTGACAATTGCTTGTGACACTTGCTTGTAAACACGGTAACTCAAAAAGTTAATGGTGGATTAACTTCATACTTGGTATGTGGGCTACCTTATTGAGTACAAGAATCCTACTGTTTTCTGTGAAATTCAATGGTAATTTGGGGTCAACAGAGGTCATAGTCTGAAAACTTTGTGAAGATGATGACTCAAAAATCTTTGTTGAACTTCATACTTGGTATGTAGTTTCAGCTTGTTGAGTAAAAGAATGCTATTGAAATTGGTGGAGGTAGGTTGAAGGTCATTTGCAGTCAACGAAGTCTGAAAACCTAAACATGATAACTCCAAAATTAAAGCTACAATTAATCTGTGAATTCTCCGCATTTATGATTTTCTTTTGGTGAACATATTTTGGTCAAATTCAGTTCAGTTCTGTGAAGGGACCTTATAGGTCTTCAATGAAACATACCTGGCAACCAGGTAATGAAACTGCTTCAGAGATGATTCTCTTGCTTGAAACATGCCCTTAAATATATTAGTTTTCATCCTCTGAGCTTCAATGGGTCAACTGGTTATTTCAGATGGGCACACACTGGCTCAAGTAGTTGTCTCAAGTTTGGAAAACTTGGCCAGTTTCTCAAAAATATTTCAAAATGTATAAACAATGTCTGTGTAATCTCAACAATAATTAAAGGGATCGCTAGCTCAAAACTGGTAAAATGTGTAATATTTCACATAGGACTGTTCTTTCTGGATATTGAAACGTTTTGGTTTAAATTTCTATACTGTAAAATCCTTACCACTGAATGACATGGTTGATGCCCACAAAGATTTGCTACAAACCTTTTCTGGTTCTCACTTACTTCTTGGACAAATTTAACTCACTCTACATTAGACAGCTATTTTGACTTTCAAAGAAAGTTATATGGCATCTTCCCATTTCCCCCCTCCCCCCCCCCTTCCCAGCTACGAGCTTGCTTTGATGTATTATATAATAATTATGGTCAATAAATTTTTAGCAAAAAGTACCAGTCATATACCTTCTTCATGTTGTTATTATTTATCTTACATTGTTGCTTAAATTTGAGAAAATCTATTTTAATTAGTTCACAGAATATTTTTTGCCCCACCCCTAGAGCCGACAGGAATATTTGATGATGTGATGTCATAGAAGCAGCATGATCTCCCTGGGTCACCTGATGATTGGGGAGGGGGAGGGGAGGGGGAGCATGAATGAAAAGACAAAGCTGGTCAATAACAGTTAACATTGGAGAACTTTATTTTCTCCTCTTGCCACAATAATATATATACAGATTCCATGCTTTACAAATTACATGGGTCATGTGCAAAGGTGTAAACTTTCCAAAAGTGTTGAGACGATGTGAGCAAAAACGAAAGAATATGAGCAGTGATACTGAACTAACAAATGTCTGAAAGAGTTTTTTAAAAAAAAACCCATACTAACCCACATGTGTTCTACAGTCAGATGAGTGCTTGCTGACATAATAAAACAAAACCCCATACTAACCCACATGTGTTCTGCAGTCAGATGAGTGCTAGCTGACATAATAAAACAAAACTGCATTTTTGACTACTCACACACTGAAAATAACCACAAACAACATGATTACTTGAACAAATCAAACTTGTCTTGAAATGGGTACTTTCAAATTTTAAACAATTCATTGAAAATAGACTGATCTCTATTGACTTATTCCAAACATGCAACATATCTTCCCAATGCTGTTTTCCTGTATTGTACAGTATGACATCTTGGGCTGGGAAAACTTTGGTCTCATCCAATCTGGCATACATTAGTCTTATAATAGTGTGTAGCCTGAGATGGATAAGTGACAGGAAGACATCACCATTTAACTCAAGAAAATATAATAAGGGGGGTAGACCAGAAAATACCTCTGGTGAATTAAAGAACAACCTGGGAAAAAAAAAACTTTTCTAAGATTCCTAAGTTTTGTATTTCATAAGGTAGACAAAGGGGCCAAGGGAAAGACTTTACACAAAAACTTAACCTGATTAGGTTTGAATTGATGGTGAACCGATTAAATGTCAAGCAAATCAGTCAGTATATTTAGTTTGAATCCAAAGATACTGTTGCATTTCATTGGTAAATTAACTATTCCTATGTGTTACAGTGTCCTCATTCAAAGCTGGATTTGGAGGTGATCCCAATGTTCGATTTTTTTAGCCAGTATTCAAATTTTCTTTAATACCTGTCACATAAATAACATTAATACAACAACATCTACTGGCTATTAAAATGAAAAAACAAAGCACCATACAAGACAATTCTGGTGTTTTATGGTTTGGAATCTCAACTCTTTTGCTCCGTATAAAAATCTCTGCTACATTCTTCAGCCTTCAATTGTAACGACCCTTCCTTTGATTTCTTCCTTTCGGCTGTAAGAAAAAAATGATAAACTTTGAAACACCCTTTACTTTAATATGAAAGATCATTTCAAGTGCTTGGTTACACAAACGTCAAGCACAAATACCATTATCTCAGCTACTGAGAAACAAAGACAAAAATTAAAGGGAACAAGAAACTTTCCTGATTAGCTTAACCTCATTAGTCTCATTCAGTAGACCTTTGTAAGTAGATTTTAAACTCCTTTCTTTCCCAACAGACCTGTCTCAACAGACTTGTCAATAAATAGTCTTACAAATAGTCTTATTTTTGCTCGCTACATCTCCATCTGTCAGTAGACAGTCTTGTCAGGAGGTTATTAGTCTTGCTCAGTAAACCTCTTTTAAGTAGATAGTCTTATCAAGAGACTTTCCTTTTTAACAGACCTCTGTCTCAACAGACCTCTATCATTCTTAGTCAGATGTCTGTCAGTAGATAGCATTATCAGGAAGTTATAAGTTTGCTCAGTAAACCTCTTTAAAGTAGATAGTCTTATCAAGAGACTTTCCTTTATAACAGACCTCTGTCTCAACAGACCTCTGTCATTCTTAGTCTCACTCAGCAGACTTCTGTCAGTAGACAGCATTATCAGGAATGTCTTTAGTCTTATTGCTGGAGAGTTTGTTGAGACTTTTATTGCATCAAAATCATTCAAGATGGACCTCTCACTTGATACAGCTTAGAATGAGAGATAATCACATGTTTAATTTGAACTTGAGCCATCCTCTTCTTCTCTAAGTTATAACTTACCTTCGGCCACTGTCCACCCTTTGGTTTTTGTTGCTGCATACCCCCTCCTCCTCCTCCTCCTCCTCCTCCTCCTCCACCTGCTCCTCCTCCGCCTCCTCTGTAGTAACCATCCCTTGAATCTCCGCCGTAGTTGTAATTTCGAGGTTGGCCGACATTCCTAATATCTCTGGTGATGTCAAAAAGAAATGACAAAGTTAAAGTATCTGCATTTCTTACTTCATAAGTTGGGAAGAGGAAAGGATACCACAATTTTGTGTCCAAACTTTCAGTACTCTTAATGTGTTCAATGAGTTGTATTAATTAATGTGTTCAATGAGTTGTACTCTTAATATGTTCAATTATTTGTACTCTTAATGTGTTCAATGAGTTGTATTTATTAATGTGTTCAATGAGTTGTACTCTTAATGTGTTCAATTATTTGTACTCTTAATGTGTTCAATGAGTTGTATTTATTAATGTGTTCAATGAGTTGTATTTCGTACAATAAGAGCCAATATCTGTTACTCTCACATCACTGTATATAACTGGTATTGAGCATACTTCCTACTACTTGATTTTCATGCCATATTGTTTTAATATTCTCTCCATCCTGCAGTTTGTCTAACTTAGTTTAGTACTGCGTTTAGTACTTTTGTCAGTATTCCTTTCAGGCATATCCTACTAAACATCTTTGTATGGTTACATTTACTTGCTAGTAACATCTTGTTTGAGGCAATACTTTGTTCATTGCCTGGTGAAATCTCATGAAACCTGAGATTGGTACTTACTGGCTTCTAGACTGGTAAGGTCCTGGGGGGTACTGTGGTCCGGGGTCCATATTCCGAGGTTGTTGAGGTGGGTACTGTTGTGCTGGGCCCTGCTGCTCTGACTGCTGCTGTTGCTGCTGTTGTTGCTGTTGCTGCTGCTGTTGATTTCTTCCACCTTTCTGTTCCTGCGATGGCTGAGCAGATGGAGAGAGACCTGAAGAGGAAGGCAAACCGTTGACTGACTATAAAACTTATTCAGTCTGCAGTTTCTATAATCAGAGAATCATCAACATATTGTTAATTAATTCTAAATTTGAGTAAAGACCTGCCACACTGAAGCAGCTCTGCTGTAAAACACAAACAAAAACTCTGAAGGCAACAACTGACCTCTGGATATAAGCTCCTTGAAGATAATGACATCCTCCCGGACCTCATTAAGGAATGACAAACTGACTTGCGGTTTAGGCCTGGCTGGATCAACCTAGAAAAATGAAAGAAAAAGACAGTCACCCAGTCCCTTTTAAATTAAATATCAGAGCAAAAGATAGATTACAAGATAAGATTTCACAATCAGAAAGGATCCGTGTAGACTATAGTTTAGAGTGTGAATGATAACCGACTCTCTGTCACAATAGGGCAGAGTGTAGGACAACACAACGGCAATCAGCGATTGTTAAAAAAACTGATCAATCACTGATTTTGGAACACACAGAACAAATACGACTAAAAATTCAGTAACATTAACACCCTAGTGCTCTCTCTCTGAAACACTTACTGGAATCAGGCAATTTATGAGTGATTATCATTGATTATTGTGCACTAAGTTAAGATTACTATGGAGCCTGATATAGACATGTCCTTCCTTACACTTGCTTCTACCTCTCTAACCTCAACATATCTCATGTGAAGATCACACATATTAGGAAAAGACAAAATCCTTCTCAAATAGTCACATCAACTTCCATGGACTTTTGTTTTAGTTCCCATGACAGCAGAGAACAGTAACATCATCTGGACTGAAGGAGGTTATTTAACATCACTACTCTCGATATTAACACTGTTAACTTTACTAACATTCTATAATACATACCACTGTAGCTTTGATTATTTTGTCTGTTGTGATGTTGCGGAATGTATCTTGAGATTCTTTCGGGAAGTAAGAATAATCCTTTGTAGCAATGCTGTATTCAGCAGACTGAAAAAAAAAATAAAAATCATACATTCTTATAAAAATGTCATTTTTAAATATTATGAAATATTATCGCATGATCAACATGGCAAATTCAATATGCATTTGCTAATACACTAACAATATTCATAATTTTATGGTTATCATCAGTTTGATCTAAAAACCAAAGGAATATGAACAAATTGTCAGTTTTATGGTCTACACAATTACAGATTTATCTCTGTTACTACGGTAACTATTATCAAAATTAGTGAGACTCGAAGACTTTCAGATTTGACTCCTACTCTCCACAAAGAGTCGAGTATATTGTACAAAAACACTCACCTGAAAGGGAAATAAATGATGCCTCAGTTCCAAGAATCGAATGTGGGTGGACGGAACTGCCTCTGTCGTCCCAAAATCACAGAACCAAACAAGTACCTGATCAAGGAAGGAGAAAAAAATTAATGAAAGTAGTTACATAATCACCAGTATTGTACACACACACTATATAGAGAGTTTGTACAGGAATGTAATGCAATCACTTTATACTGAAGAACAGTGGTAGATGTCACCTCAAGAGGTCTGTTTAATATATTATATTGTATCATATGAATGTTCACTAAATCTTTAATAAACAGCGGGGCACTCCTCTCCTTCCCTCTGATGATGTGATGATGGTGATGATCAAGAGTTTTGTTATTTAGCCAATATTAGTTTTCTTGTCTTTGCAGTAGATTCAAGGGGAATAATCCTTCAACTAAAGGCATCATTAACAGGGATGTGCCCACGCTGGGTGGCCCACCCAGCACTAAAAATTACCGCCCAGCACTGTCTTAAAAATTGTGAATCCCGCCCAGCACTATTTTCATCTAAAATCCTGACATTCCTAACAATATATTCACCAAAAAAATTCAAAAATGTAAATTGTTAGCAAAACTAGTGTATGTGCTTAAAAAGCTACACAAGTGCCAGCATTTGGCATCTGTGCACTTTTAAAAAAAAAAATTCAAAGGGGAGGGGGACACCCCCTTTGAGAAAAAACACCACTCCCCCTTAGACCCCTCCCCCAGGACGGCGATCAGTATACCCAGCTATCAGGAAATCCTGGGCACATCCCTGATTAAGCAAGAAGAAGTGTTTTTGTGCGATATGAAATCGTACCATTGAATCTTGTACATCAATGATATGAGCTCTACTCCACTGATTGAGAGTGGAATAGTAAGCACACATAAGCTTCCCAGGAGCAACATCCTCTGTTAACATCGGGTCTGTCTCCATACTGCAAAATGAAAGAAAAGAAGAAAATTAAAAACCAGGACTAAGGGTCTACAAAGTAACAAAAACAAAATTATAGCAACAAGTAATTACTTTGGAACAAACCATGGTTCTCCCACCCTGAAATTAGACTGCAAAAAGAGTAAAAAGTCAGCTAAAAGCTTTAATTTGATAGGTGAAGAACATGAATTACAAAGCTGCATGTCACTTGACATTTGGTTTCCATTCACATCATCAATACATCCCTTACCATCCAATCACTACCTGAAAAACTAACCATATGAACAATTGAGCAAATACAAGCAGCATGTAAAAACAAATGCTAATGAAGACTAAAATGAAAGATAATAATTGTAACTTCAATTTATACACAAGAACCAGAAACATATATTATTGTTCCCTCCACCCCTCCCCCCCAATACTTGGAAGATGGTTCTATCTATGGTTGATCCTTATAATCTCACCTAATTTCCTTCATGAGGTGTCTGAATCTGCCCTCCTCATCTGGTCCTCTGATCTTCAGGGCTAAAAAGGTCCCATCCTCAGCAAGCCCTGATGACACCCTGATGTTGAGTACATCTCCAGAAGCTACCAAATTATATGAAACTATGTTAATTGTTGTTATGAAGTATACTTAACAATTCAAGGCGCTAGTCAACCTCCAAGCTTATAATTAAAGACTTTGTAGTTCAACATATTTTAGACGTGGACATTTTATCTTATTAGTTATTTACCACAGAACTATCATGTTCAGAGTGTGACCTTTCACCTATCCAGTCTGACTGCTAAATATATGAACAAATGCAGGTTTTATGAGCATTTACATAACTCATACATAATATTACATTACCATGTAGTTACATAACCAATACATAGTATTACATTACCATGTAGTTACATAACCAATACATAATATTACAAAACCACGTAGTTAGATAACCAATACATAGTATTACATTACCATGTAGTTACATAGCCAATATATAATATAACATAACCATGTAGTTACATAATCAATATATAATATTATAATACCATGTAGTTACATAACCTATATATAATATTACATTAGCATGTACTTACATAATTCATACATGTTGGCTTGTTTCTTGCCAGGAACAAACTGATCCAGTTGTTGTCTACAAGGAAAGTAAATAGTAATTTGAAAACTTGTTCTCAAGATGCTACAATGTTATTACATTCATATCATGATGCTACAATGTTCTTTTGTAAATTCATATAATGATGCTTATGTTCTTGTGTTCAACTTACCCAGCTGAAACTCCTTGGCCATAGGGATATGACTGGGACCTTGGTTTGCTTGACTGGCTACCATAAATCTGGTGTAGGGCTGGATTAACCATCGCCATGTTAGGGGTCATGTACGGGTTCATCAGACCCCCACCAAAGCCTCCTCGATCTGATAGGGAGGGAGAGCAATGAATCATACTAACAAACAAGTGGTTTGTGAGAGGAGAAGAGAGGACAGTCCTTATTTATAATAAGTCCAGTAGAATTAAAGGGAATAACCCTTCATCTGAAAAAATGGAATCAAAGTGACAATTACTGGAAGAGATCTATCACATGAAATAACTAATTCTTCAGCTATTTAATCATCTTTAACTAGGGCAATGAAGATAGCTTCGATATGAGCGCCTCTCAAACCGATGACAGTCAATGTAATCTAATGGTGACATACTGTATATAATATTGACTCTCCAGTGACTGGTCACAAGTCTAAGCATTCATCCTCCCAAACTAAAACACTTGTACAACTTGAAATTTACTAAACATTGTTTGGTAGCATGACTACTGTTTAATAGGCAAGACTTGAAGAGCAGACAGATTTAGCATTGTCTCTATAAATATTTTTTCACCTGGCATCAAAGGGCGGCCATCTTGCTGTTGTCGCTTTAGCATTGTTGCCAAAGAGTCCACTTCCTCCTTCTCTGGAAACTCAGGCACTGCTGGAGGTTTCTCACGCCCTCTCCTTGTGGCTGACGGTGGAGGGACGATGCCTACCTGCTGGGATGTCTTTGAGGTGTCTGCAGCAGTGGCTGTCTCCGTGGCAACTTTGGTGCTCAATTCATCTGATCCTTTGGCCTTTGGTTCATCGCTCTTGGATGGAGTGGAATCTTTCTCTCGGCTGAGTATGGTTATCTTCTCCTTACCAGTGGCTGCCTTACTATCTTCCTGAGTGGTACCATCTGACGATACTCCATTGCATCTCTCTGTCTCCTCCGGCTTATCTTCTTTCTTCGTCTCAGATTCTTCTTTCTTCTCGTCTATCTTTGTCACATCTTCATCCGTTGTCTCTCTGCTCGCGTCTTCATCTTTCTGTTCCTCCTTGCTCTCTTCTTTCTTTTCGTCTTTTTTTTCTTCTTCCTTGTCCTCCTCTTTGCTTCCTTCTTCTGTCTTCTCTTCTTTAGTCTCAGCCTCTTTAGATTCTGTTGTCGCTTTGACATCATCCTTGTCTTTACTGTCTTTATCGCCAGGTTTTCGACTCACGACTTCAGAGTACACTTCGATCTTTTCGTTGGTCAGTTCTTTAATTCCACCTTCTTCCTTTGATAGAAGCCTCACATCTCTGCAGCCGATACTCCCCTGAGTGAATGAAAGGTGTAAATCAGTAACGGAATAGATTCATGATGCAATCAATCTTCCATGTATCTCAATTTCTATAAGCATTGCACTTCTTTTTTTCTTCTTTTCCATGCATTTGTTTAGCTTAAATATTGTATATATATTAACATAATGAATGTTTTTTTTTTCTTTGTACCTGTCTCTCTAAATTGTATTGTATATCAAAATATTCGTTTATACTTCGTTTATACTTACTTATAAATTGTTGCCATTGTCAAAAAAACAAAAAACAAAAAAATGGTGTTGAACATCGACCTGATCATTATTCATATTCTAACCCTAACCAAAGTCGACCTGATCATTCACATGTCATCAACAGGTCAGTCAGCCACCCATTTAGAAATACAATATGTTACAAATAAACACGAGAGAATCTAGTAATGAACTAGATATAAATAGCTCTCCATTTTGAGCATGTTTCAATAGTTTGTTAAACTCAGGCAATATCAACAAATTATAAAACCCCCAAAATTAACGTTTGGCTTCGTGGTCTGTATTTTTTTTGGTACCTCACAGAATATTCTGAAATATTATGATCTCTATCCTTGCAGCTGTTGATGGTGAGAATCACAAACTTCCTTTGTGTTCAATAAAGTGAAGGAATTTATTTTGAAAAACTGACAGAAGATCAGAAAAAACTTACCTTGTCTTTACTGCCAAGGGAGACTGAAGAAAGATGAAGCACAAAAAACTATGAGAAACATACAATGAATGACTATATGTGTGATGAAATATCAAATAGCTAAGGCAATACACTCAACTGGATAAAAAACAGATGCTGGGGTGATGAGGTGACAGCCTAACTTATAAGGACTAATCTATCTCAGGGAAACATGATTAGAAACAGCTCAAACTATTTACAAACAAATACAGAATTACTTGGGAGACTTGAAGAGAAGGCATTACAAATTGAATTGGTATAAACATAAACATTACGGCATCTGCTTTTTAAAACTAGATCTTTGCTCCATGAGGGAGACTTGTCCTGTAAATGTGGATTAACCCTGTCTCTCTTGGCCGATGAAGGTATAACTGGGTATGTTATCTAATCACACTCTGATTTGTAATTTACAGCATATCATTCATGACATAATTAACATTTCACCATTTTGACAACAGAAATGTACCAACCTTTGCTTCTGATTTTCTCGGTGATATCAAGATCCCTGTCTGGAAGTTTAAGTCTCATGAGGTAGAGAGGTAGCTCGTTATCATCTCTGTCAATCTATGGATTATTATTTTCATTAAATTATTATATATTATAATTGGGATGAAATCATTGTTATTATCAAGTATTCTTACACTTTTACTTGAATTCAATTATGAGCCACAAATCATTAAAGCTAACACATTTAATTAGTATGTTGACACTGTCACGTGACCGTCAATAATCAACAAATAAGTAGATTTATTCTTCATTTAGATCTCTCTGACTATGCATAACATACAGAATTAATTAATCAATATTAAAGATATGATCTCAAAACTAGATCTAATCTAGATATGAACAAAGTTTCTTTTATAAAAAAATTGTTTATACGAAATTTTTATAAAGAACATGTTTTACAATGACATAAAGAACTTTATATAAAAATAGAAGTTTATATGAATAAAATAGGACACAGCACAGAGTGTGTTGTAAAACTCAATTGTTAATCATTACATTTATGGTCCTATCAAGCAATTTATCAAGTAACGTTAGTATTAAAGTTGGAAAATGTACCCCTCTGCTAAATGTTATTTTTGCATTTGAAAAAGTAGGGCAAAATAGGAATTTATTATCTTCTTTTAGACTTAAAGTATGATAAATTAGCACTGTTGGCCAAAAGAGTAAAGATGCCAATGAAATTCTTCTATAATTCATTTATGCTCAGAAATTGAAACAAACCTGTGAATAATTCAATCACATCGTTTTTTTGACAATAACTTGATAGTATAAAAAGATCCTTTTAAAACCTGTCAAAAGTATCTTTGGTAAGTTTTATCATCTTTGAAGATATTATTTGACTGTTTTCTTCTGTTATGTGATATTTTACATTTTGGCTAGAAATTTCACGACTATTATTTCTGTTCAAAAGTGTAAATTTGATAACTGGTAAGAATGGCACTAAAATCAAATTAATACGTCTGTAAGAGAATTGCTAACTGGATGAGTAAGACGAAAATTAATTTGGTTATATATAATGAGTTTGTATCGCTATTTACCTTTTTAAGAACGGTACATTCTAGACAATTCTGGCCTGTCAAATCACTGAACTCCCACCTGGCTTCACGTGGAACACTGCCATCATTAATATCCAGTAAACAACACTCTAGGGCCTGTAGAAGAACAGCCAAAAGACACTGTACTAAAACAGCAGGCATGGTGAACATTACAGCACTCATTTCACTACTCTGAAATGGGGGTCTTTGGAGGGATACAGATGTAAATCGCTCCTGTAATTGCATAAGCGTTCTCTAGCATCAGATGGACATGGTAACAAGGCCAAAGATGACATAACTTTCTTTTGAACTATCAGAGCGATAATGTGTAGATGTTTCTTCAATACAGTTTTTTTCCGTTTTCACCATTTTTCACATTCCATGAAATTGATACTGGTTATGTTACTATCCATAATTTACTTCTTATATCAACCTGTTTTATATGTCAGTTCTGTAATTTTCCACAGAACTTGAACGCCTTTTTTGGACCTAGGTGTATTAGGTGTACTAACATTGTACTGCCTTTGAAGCCTTCCATGTTAATACATATTGTTGAATCCTTCTAACTGTTGAAAAAGACATGTAATAATGTGGTTTTTCGATTAGTAATTGATGTGTTACATTTTCAAACTGGAATTAGCTAAGATGTCATTCAACCATGGAAGCTGATTCAAATAATAACTTACAAAATCAATCAAAATATTCTCTAGAACAAATATCTCCTTCATGCATGCAAGTATTTCTTTTGTATTACTGATCAAGTAAGAAGTGTTACTTACCTGGAATGGTATGTCTTTAAGCTCTTCATGAAGAACCTGTATATTAGCAAGAGGAACTTCATTCACATGGGCATAGTCCATCCACTTCACTTGGGCTGTTTTCTAATGATCAGAAAAAGAACAAGCACAAGAAATGAACTATTGTTGAAAGGTATTATTCAAGCAAAGACAACCTCCCAGTTATCATCATAAACCCATCGCGTACTGACCCTAATTGATAACTCACTTTGGAAAGTTTTACTCTGTTTCAGGCTTATCACTCTTAAATATCCCTTTATATACCTGAGACAAGACCTGAGCAAAATCTAAAATAGACATCACAGAACCACTCAAATATTCCTTAATATACCTCAGACAAGACTCGAGGAAATGTAATAAACATCATAGAATGACTTAAATATCCCTTTATATACCTCAGACAAGACTTGTGCAAAATATCTAAATAGACATCACACAACCATTCGAATATCCCTTTATATACCTGAGACAAGACTTGTGCAAATCTAAAATAGACATCACAGAACCACTCGAATATCCCTTTATATACCTCAGACAAGACTTGTGCAAATCTAAAAATAGACATCACAGAACCACTTAAATATCCCTTTATATACCTGAGACAAGACTCGAGAGAAGCTAAAATAGACATCACAGAACCACTTAAATCTCTTAATATACCTGAGACAAGACTTGTGCAAAATCTAAAATAGACATCACAGAACCACTCAAATATCCCTTTACATACCTGAGACAAGACTTGTGCAAAATCTAAAATAGTGCAAAATCTAAAATAGATATCACAGAACTACTTGCTTTTAACATCTACATGTTCTTCCTTATTCACTACAGTGATTATAGTTTTGTAGAGGGTGATATTTGCAAATGATGAAATTTCAACATTATCTATTACCGGCAATTTTCCAGTACCAATATAGTTGCTCTAGGACAACATTTCATTGACAAGCAGGCAGAATATGCCAGGTATCCTTTCTAGTAGATGGAAATAAAGTCAATCTGTGAACGTACTGACCTTTTGTTTGTCCACCTTCTCTACCTTAGCTCTGTACCACCTGCTGTCCTCTTCAAACTCAGCCACACAAAACATGCCTTCTTTGACCTCTACAGGCGACTGGCCATCCTTGATGAGCTTCCGCCTTAGAAACGAGAAACGAGAAAACAAGTAAATAAAGCAACCTTAACATGGTTTAAAGCTTCAGAAGAAAGGTTCACAATTTGAGGCATTGTAAGAGAAACAAGAGTCAGTTATGTTTATATCATATCAGATTCTTAGCATTAATTGATGCTACCGAATATAGCATTAACAACAGTTCTGTGCTCTGTTGGAAGTTGAAAACATTATTTGTTACAAAATGGTGATGGAACGTGTAATTTCTAATGTATTTCCAAGCACAGAGAATTTTAACAAAGCTGATCAGAATGAACCATTCCATTTTATTATCCATGGATCAAACAATTCATGAAGTAAATGATTTAACTGCAGCAAATTTAAAATATATATTAAAAAATATATATATAAAATTTAAAAATCTTTTCTGGAGGTTTGAAAGTACATGTTGCCTATCCAATGGTGGATTCCTTCAAAGTAAAAAAAAAAACACTGCGAGTGAAATATTACAACATCAGCAAAATTTTACCTGATCTCAAAACTAAGATCATCCAAGACATTTGCAACAGAGTCCACAAAGTCAGGACATAACCAAAAGTGTCCTTTGGCATCCATTCGTCCCTCAACATATGCACGCAAGGTATCCCCTGTAGATGTACAAACGAAAGAAGACTGACGGTTAATTCTATTACGGAGAAGACTTTTAGCTACTTGAAGAGACTATGATAAACACTTAGTACTGTCTTCATTTGTGATATTTACTGAAATGCATATAATCAGTGGTTTTGAATAAATCCGATGCATACCGTCTTTAGGAGGAACAAGGGGTACAATCTCTTTGGTAAATGTGGGGGCGCTCTTCATATCACTACCACTCTTCAACTGTAAGTTCAAGACCTGATCGGCAAGGTGGGTAGTATCTAAGCTGACGGCAGCATTGATGCTGGGCTGTTTCAGATCTATTGCTGTATCTGATAGATCCTGCATCTGTACAACGAAACAGAGTTGACATAATGGTATTAACATCTGATTGATTCCTTGCAGTGTATCACAGACTGTCATACAATGAAACAGAGTTAGTATAATGGTATTAACATTAACATCTAATTGATTCCTTACAATGATCACAGAATGCCATGTACTTTCCATCCTAGTTCAAAGAACGATCAGCTTTATGACTTTGCTGCCAGTAAGGTAATCAACAGTTAGCGAAGATACAAGGTTAACTTCACAGCCATCACAAAAAGAACCTGTCCTCTCCACCAGCCCCCCTCTGCAAACACACAAGAACCTATGAATCTAGAAAACATGGTTACAGTTTGCATTGTTTTCAGCATGAAAATGTAGCATTTCTCTTTATTGTAATGAGCAAAATGTAACTCACATAGGTCAAAGGTGAACTTTTCAGTAATGGCTCATGACTATATAACTTATAAAGTATGATGTCACTATGCAGCACACATTGTCTCCATGTAGTTATTAGCCAAGGGAAAGGAGGGAAGAGTATGGAAAGCCTTGTTTTGTTGCAAGGGATAGATTTTTGATGTTCTTTGTTTATTTATTTATTTGTACTTCAGTTGACCACATGAAATCAAGCATGCAATCACATACCATCCAAAAAGTCTCTATGAGAAACAGTTATGGTCATTTACTTTGATGTGACCGTTGTCACGGTACAGTCATTTCGTTGTCTCCATGGTAACTTGGGCTTTAACTTCACACAAGTGACAATCAGGGTCATTAATATGTCATATACAAGAAACAAATAAGTCTATTTATATTATCCTAATAAGCTTACAATTCAAATTAGACAATAGAGATGATCATCAATGCCAAAGGGGCATAAAGAACAATGACTATTATCTGAAGTATTACCTTTGTTGATGCATCCTGTAAGCCCTCCAGGAAGTCTGTGGGACTAGCTCTATGTAATTTGTCACCTTCCACAGAAGCCTGTGTGAAACAAGATGACCACATAAATATGTCAATTAGGGAACCATGGGCAACCCATTATCACCCAAAACTCATTGAAGGAAATTAATTAGATTATGTAACCATGGGCGACTGATTACCACCCAACTTGAGTCAATGCTGGCTTGGCTTTGCTTTATCTCACCTGGTCTAGGCTTTTCTGATATTCGGATAGGGCTTCATGCCATTCTTGAAGTGAGGACATCTTTGATGATGCATCGGTCCTCAGTTGCAGGAGAAACTCCTGCTCTTTCTTCTGAAACACTTTGCCAACCTCCAGGAATGACTGCTGAATATTATACAGGTTATTCTGGAGCCTGTGGATGAAAAATTATTACAAAATAAAATAAAACTGTTGGCAAACTGCTTATCAACTAGAGAGCCTGTGTAGGAGAATGTGTAAAAGTAAGTTGGCCTGACGTTTCGATCCTAGCAGGATCTTCTTCAGAAACTAAATGACAAGTAACAGTAACAGAAGGGACAAAAACACACAGAATACAGACAGGTTAATGAGCATGGTGAACACAAAGAGATAGATGTAAGGGGATTAGTAGACAAGGGATGGAGAGAAGAAAGAAACAGACAGGGGAGAGGAGAAGTAGGAGATAAACAGTGCAGGGACAAAGAGAGGAAAAAATATTACTTCAATTGATATAAGAAATAGAAGCATTTAAACAGCAAACCCTGCTTAGAGGCTCATAGGGTACTTTAAAAAAAAATATCAAAAGCCCCAAAATCAAAGCAGTTGGTAACAAAGTACTGACAGGAACTTTATAAATGATTAAAGCAAACAACCAGTGGATATAAAGTAATACTTCCTTCCATCCTGTTGGTATATCACCTGATAGCCATCAGCCCATCTTTGACATGATATAATCTATGTCCCACTCAAAACTCAGATCACTCTGTTTCTTTAGTGACAAATTCCTGATGGTATTAATTACCTTGATTCTACATCCTTCTTGGCTTTATTGAGCTGAATCAGCTGGAACTTCACTTTCGGTTTTTTTCTGCAACAAAAGAAAGAACATCGAATGATACACAGTCTATCAATCAAGAACAAACGACAGTAACCGGCAGTGATCAAGAATGACCAAGTATGCCTGTGATTGGTATAGCAAATTGAGCCAAGACACTGCTGTATTATTGACTTGTGGAATAATGCATTATAATGTTTTCCCTTTAACAATGTGCTTATCTTTCAACCTGTCATAACACCTGAGAAAACTTGGCAGACCTGCTGATTCAAACTTTCAGTCACTAAACTGATATATGCCACTTCAACAAAAAGGCAGCAATCACACAATATGACTCAGCAATGGGAGATATGATATTGACTTATTAACTTAAGATTGAACACAGGGAGTTTTGACATCCATTAATGTACATAGAAATAAATGGAAAACTGTTCTTACTTGTCAAAGTTTTCCAATCGCTCTTTGAAATCAGATCTTTTTCTCTGGAATAGAAAATGAAATTCTCTGAGAACTAGGTTATATGTAAACATCAGCTGAGGTAAAGCAACAACAATGAAGACAAGGAAAATACTGAGCCCTAAAATCTTATTACTTTGTGAGTTATTTTGGAAATATCCTCTAACTTAGTCCTAATAGAAGACTTATAATGGAACTTATGATACCTTTTTTATTTTCTTTTAATATTTTGTTGTAAATAGCTGGATCAGTAGCCTCAGCAAAAAAACTCACATTCTTGTTTTAATATTTAAGAGATAGGCATCGAAAGATCAGCTTATATTGCTTCTGTAAAACATTAATGTTCAGTATGTGAATGTGATAAATCTTGATTGTGGAATAATGTAATTCAAGTGCAGATCAGATCCTTTGATTTTTTATGCTGACAGAGACCAAGATATGACTGCAAGGTGAAAGGTCAACAATTGTTTTGTAGAGAGACATTCAAAGTCTACAGAAATGGACTGGTGATCCATGAATCCTTAAGTAGGATTTCACAACAATGACAAAGAAAGTTGTCTTTGTTTTGTGTGTGATTTCATCAAAAGTTACTTGTATACAGTACGCTGGGTTAATCCAAGTCATGTGCAACTGTATACATCTCTAAACAGTTAATAATACATTGGAAAAATCATCAACTGCCAAACACATCAGGGATCTAAATCTAGCTATAAATGACTTCTTTTTCCAAGATAACCTTGCGGGCTCTGTGATTCCTTGCCACAACATATTCGCTAAGTGACACATGATATTATCCATCAACTTGAAAGTTTCAAGTATACCTTTGCATCAAGTGTTTCCACTCTATGTTCTTTCATGATGCCTTCATGGATTAGGTCTGTGCATTCTCTACACAGGGGAACGGGATCTGAAATGAAAAAAAGTGTCTTTGCTAACAAGAATCTGCTGCAAATATTGACTAAATATATATAGTTTAAAGCTGGATAAGTAATAGCCGACTAATCACCAACAGTGAGAAGGTAAGGAATTTGTATGTTATATCTAAGCCTACTGGCAATTTACTTAACCAGTGACACATATGTCATTAACTAGTACTCTGTGCATCACAAAATGAACTTTTCCCCCACAGACATGTTTTCGTTTGCTGCTAAGTAGCAGCTCAGCTTCTTTGTGCACTTGTGGCTTCACTTAATCTATCACAGTCCTGCATATCTAAGCTTTGTTGTAAATGATATTTCTTTTAACAATTTATCCTTTAGAGAATGATATTCCTTATTCCAAATAACTCATTTTGATAATAATTCTCAAATGTTGTATCCAGCCTCAATCATTGACTGTCTACAGTTTTCTTTTCTGACCGTACAACTTAAGAATGCAGGAACATTTCATAGACCTATCCTAGCATGTAAGAGTAGCAATGCCAAATGGACTCTTTCCCACACTCAGCATCCCAAGCATCCACATCAATTCAAATTCAATTCTCACCATCATCATTCAGAAGAGAGAAAACACTATAAACTTATAGCATGATATGAAGGACACTAGAAAAAAGAGGCCCTACTGTTCATGAAGCTAGTGTCCATAAAGGAAAAAAAAACATCAGAATATTAGTGGAGTGGTAATCCATGCATACATATATACTAGGATAGATCTCCAAATAGACCGTGTAAGGCTGCATTCTGTACTTCTGAGAACTAAGATATGAATACCTATAGACCTATATTGTACTAACTTAGGCATAGGCTAGAGCCGTTAGTTTCTGGACCCATTAGTTTCCTCCCCTGAAAAACATTCTTTCCTCCCCTAAAAGTGTATGTTTCCTCCCCTACATCACAGGGGAGGAAAGTAAAATCCCGCAAAAAAGGCCCGCAAAATCCACAAAATCGGTTATTAAAATCAACAATCAGAATCAGTCTTTTTAATAAACAATCAACCAAAATTAATTCTAATTTATTCAACCAACTATATTATTTATTTGAAGATAGTGTATTGACTCTTACGAACTTAACATTAAAACTATTCAATCAACATGTACATTAAAGACTGAGTATCTAGGCCTATTCACATTTGTAGACGCGAATCAAAAAAAGTTTCACCGATATATTCCTGTGTTTAATCCATTCCTAAAATGTACCTTTCTGCCATAGGTTTCGATCCTTTCCGCCATGGCGGAAAGGCTCATTATGGCGGAATGGTATGGCGGTATGTACCTAGGCTATGGCTGAATGGCACTGGATCCCCCCCCCCCCCTACAGGTTACATTGCACTGAAACTAGCGTTCACACACTATAGGATCATAAGTAAACGAACGATAGCCTAAATGAGTGACATTTCAAGTAAAAAAGGTCCTAGGCCTACTTCATTGGTTCGTTGAAAACGACAAAGGCTCCCATTACAACTGCTCGTACTATGTGACATTAGGCTAGGCCAATTTATTTCCTACTAAATATACGTTAGGCTAAGTTAAAGTTACCACTAATTTTTGCATAGACAACCCACGTGAAAATTTGTAAGGCCGAACTCTATTGTATATCTCACCAGAACGTATCTTTCCACCACAGTCTGGACATTCTACGGCGATATCCAGATTTCCACATCGTCCACATCCTGCTGCCATTTTCTCTTCGCGTCTACTAAATCTGAAACACGTTTTTCAGTGTCAATTGCTAATTCGTAGATTTTTATAACTTCGTCTCATTCGTACGACATTCGCACTGTGTGTCAGTATGTGAGCTGTATTGTAATGTAAGAACAGTGTCTGTGCTTTAGGGGAAAACCATCCGAAAGCTATCACCAGTTTCATCACCACATTCAATACCAGATTCACGTTACGTTGTTTACATGTGACTCCCCATCAATGGTCCACTGAACATCAAGCCTTACTTCATGGCTAAATTAGAACAATATCTTCATTGGTACTACAACTCCAGTTAAATACGGTTGGTTTTCTTCGTTCCTTGTACTTAAAATGTTTAACGTTGGAACATCAGCACACTACGGGGCATTTTATGTTTACCCTACTGCACTGGTACTGTTCTAGATGAGCCGTTATTAAGTTTGCATTGTAACTAGTTACGCGAAATATAAATTCTGTAACTACGGCCAATGACAGGAGTGCTCATTGGCACTTCACTTAAGCCTAGGTTTGGCTTACAGATGTTATATACTGGTTCGGCCAACATAGGTTGGGCCAACAGAGAATAACACCCAGAGTGAAGCTAAAAGTTAGGCCAACATTAGCTTGTTTCTAAGGTTATCTACAGATTAAGTGATTGACTGAATTACTTTCCTCTTTTTGCGTTATTTTGCGTTTATTCCATCCATCTACCAACTGTCCATTCATCCATCCACCCACCATCTAAACACCGATCCAACCACCTACCTACCATCCATCCAACCAACCACCACCAATCCATCAAATCATTCATTCATCCACTCTTTCAATTTTTATTTTATTTTTTTTAATGTGCATATGTTTATGCATGGTATTAAAAATAATTGTGAAATTCTTTTATTAACCTCAGTTAGTGAATGGATATCTCCCTACCACTAACTCCATTCCCCTTGCACCATACATCTGAAATTAATATGTGTATAGCCTCCTTTGTTCTGATGCACAAGGAACATTAGAAAGGTTAGGAAGAATTTGCCAGGGTATGTTTGAACTTCATTTTTAGTAACAAGAAAATAACAGCAGATGTCAATTAAGCAACTAAGGCCTAATAAAACATACATATCTACTGACTAAAGATGGTCTTGACCTTTATCGCAATTCATATCACATTGTTCTTCCAGTGCATCATGGTAACATTAATGAAGAATAAATAATTATTTATTGGTTGAATTGGATTGGATTACTTAGTTGATCAATTTTTCCCCCATTCATTAGATCCAGATGAACAATGTTAAGAGGTAGAAAAGAAATATCCAGGTAAGCGTGCACTATTTCACCGTATACCGAATTTAACACAATTACAGGTATACTGAGAATTGCTCAACATTTAGTATTCAACTTTGGTTCATAGTTTTCTGTAAAGTTCTATTATCTGCACTCATGATACTAAAGTTCTTAGCAATACACTCAATACCTATAGGAGTATCATAGTTGTCTTACTTCTAGAGAGCATGGTGGCCAATTGTCTAAGGCGTCGGACCTGTGATCCAAGGATTGCTGGTCCGATTCCTGCCTAGTCCATTACGTTGTGTCCTTGGGCAAGATGCTTTATCTCAATTGCCTCTCTCCACGCAGGGGTTAATTAAATAGGGTACCAGTGAGGTAACTTGTCCTTCGGCTTAGTACCGTATATAACTGCAGCCGCCAGGAGGGATTGTCGCTGGGACAGGTTATCATTTACCATTGGTAATATAACATCTGTAAAGCGCTTTGGAACCTACCGCTGGTATAAAGTGCTATATAAATCAAACATTATCGTTTATTATTACTGTATTGAAAGTCATCAGCATTGAGCCAAAATTATTTCCAGACTCTGTTCAAAGTGACTATTCAATGTTTTTCACCTTACATAGGCCTACTCTATCTCTATGGAAGGAGTTTTCATAGGAATAATCATTATTTAACTATTTGGAATTTCTAGCATATTTGGGGGCGCTACTTGATGACTTTTCAAAGCACCCCTCTTGTTTGCAGTTTGTATTATGGTATCACATTTCATGTGTAATGGGTGTGATAGCTGTACACTCAATGTCACAGAAAGATGAAACTGCATTGTGAAATCCTGCAAGTGGCAATTTTTCCATTAAAGATAGATTATTACAATTGCTATGTCAAACAGAAATTAAATTTGTTCATATTTCTACAACAGGGAAGAGCATCAGGAAGTCACAGACTTTCACAATGGAAAGACTGCCCAGTCTCTTAGTCTGGGTAAACTTGCAGTCTTCCTTGTGATATTCCGATGTCTTAATACTGTCTTGGTGCAAACATCATTTGTTCCTGATGAGTACTGGCAAAGTTTGGAAGTAGCTCACAAGACTACATTTGGATATCCTTAAAGAATAAATTTGATAAATGTTTTTGTTTATATAGTTTATTTCCCATTTCTTTATATCAATTTGGGCTCTTTTTAGTTCTATGATTCAACATGGATGTATTGGCAAGTGTCTTAAAAAATGTTGCCACAATTAACACTAAGGTCAACATGTTTACAGTGCCATGGTAACATGTAAAACAACTACATTGCGAAGGAATGTTTGTCAATGCCAATCATAAAATATGATTTGATTGAAACTTCATAGCCTCTATAAAATGACCTTTTGATGAGAAATTGGGTATATATTTTGAAATCAAGTATGTATGACTGTTTGTGATTTATGATTCCTTGATGTAAAGTGTACCTATGGATATTTGACGTGGGAATGGGTCACTGGGTTACGAGGATTTACATATCCAGCCATGTTTACAGTGCTTTACAAGCTCCTTGATGTCTTTGGTATTGATCATCCATACTTGTTGGTAAGTAAATCCTTTATTTGCTGTATGTTTATACTAATGAGTGATATTAATTATGTAAAGAAAGATGTGTTGTCAAATAGTTAATGTAGGATATTATTGTTTTAAAGGTTTTGTCTCTACATATCTCTATGAAAATACTTAAGCACAGACCACACTTTTGGATGAGTCACCATTCATTAATGTCCCACTGATGTAATCCTCACTCTTTGAATGATAACTAATTATTTTTAAAGTAAGCATTAACAATTATTAATATACTAAAGACTAGCAAAATTTTGTTTTTCCTTCAAGGTTTTAGGCAAACAAAATACCTTGGAACACAATTCTTAAAGAATATTACTCATGTGGCCCTATCAAACAGCTGCTCAAATACTGTATATTGAACTTTGAGGTGGACAGAGGTTTAAACTTCGTTTAGTAAATATATCTGTTTATTGAAAACTAAAAGGATAAAATGTCCTTGGCAGGGACTTGCTTCTTACTTTTTACCCATCTTGAATGAATTAATGCTCAATGTTGATAGGTTACCATCATAAATGTTTAGACATCTTATGTACCTGACTGTATGTAATTTTTTGAAATCTTTCTGCAAGCTTGAATTTGCAACAGCTTACTTTTAACTAAGGTATTTGTTTCTGTCTGTCACCAATCTTTGATTCCTCCTCATAGATTATTCTTCCTCGTCTCCTGCAAGGAATTTTCTCAGCTGGACAGGATGTAGCATTATTTTTGTTATCATGGAAATTATTTGATCATCAATCAGCTTATTGGACGGTTTGTATAACATTCACTTCTTTAACTATGAAACCTATATATTCACCCTGTATTAAAATATACATTAAACTGTATCACCCTACCCACCCCACCCCACCCAACCCCACCCCACCCATCCTCACCATATTCTACAGAAGCCAACTATATTATTCTGTTGTAAAGACAATCAGTAAAAGAATTGCTAATTTGTGTATGTATCCATTTATACAGCTTACATATTTTAGAATACCTGAGAATTTAGTTAACATCTACCAATTATGGTTGAGGTTTTTTTAAACATTAAAATGTTGTTGTAGTTGTATGGAGATGCCATCTTCATAAAAAATAAACCTATGAAATGATTTGATGACCAAGATACCTTCATTCTGATATTTTACAATCACCCTGTGTCATCTGTCTCTATTTTTTGTGTCCTTGACAACACAATGCAGATGTTTTGTCATCTGACATCATGGTTCACATTTTACACGGCAACAAGGACTCTTACTAATACAATGGAAAGCATTTGTACAACTTTTGGATTACTGTTTTATCCATGGCCTAGTTCATTATCAAGGTAAGAATCACAGCTGAATATGAATATTCAACATCAAAAGTAGATGTGTTTAAATTATTCAAGGTTCAAGTTTGAGACAGGAATTGTTAATGACCAGTTGCTATGGCAAAGATGGTATCTGGGAGGTTGTGGGTTTCAACTGTGGCTGGCTTAAGTAGGGTGTATGTATCATTCAGGAGAAATCCACAGTCTTCCCATTGAACTGGTTTACAAAAGGGTTATTAACCCAAACAGAGCTGTACTGTACAAACATACTGTACATACATGTGTCCATAAACCCATACGCACACACATACATACACGCACGTACACGCATACAGTATGTATGTTTGGTATGGTAATGGATGTATGTATGTTGTATACGTACGGTGTGTTCGAACGGTATGTACATGTGATATGTAAGTCCAGTATGTAGGTATGGTGTGTAGGTGCGGTATGTAAGGTATGTATGTACTGTATGCATGTACAGTATATATGTACGGTATGTATGTAGGTACGGTATGTGTGTACGGTGTGTACGTACAGTGTGTATACATACTGTGTGTAGGTATGGTATGTACGTATGATATGTACGTATGGTGTGTAGGTACAGTACATATGAACAGTATGTGCATAAAGCTCTCTAATCATATCTAATTTAGATTTTTGTTTAATTTAGTAGAGTTTGGTTTATTTTGATAAACATTTGTATGGAAAAATATGTCCAATTTGTATTCAGTTTAAATATTATTTAATTATAAGTTTATGGGAATACAAGATTAATTTTTTCATTTTCTTCACATAGAGAACCAGGTAATGCCCGACTATGTGTACTATTTTCTGCGGTTTCTGTTGTGATGAGGCCTACAGCTGCTATAATTTGGTTTCCTCTTTATCTGTGGCATTTGATGCGATCCAACCAAATGTTGAAAGTGATCTTCACCATCTACGCTCCTATTGGGTATGTAAGTAACTCGGTATAATATTGAAGTGCACAAATGCAATGTAGATTGAGAATAGTCACCATGAATAACCGTCACATATAAAGTACTACAAACCTTAACTTTCTCAACTTTAAATTATCCCTTTCCAACAGATTGGCTGTGCTTCTGATATCCATGGTGATTGATTACACATTTTATGGGAAGGTGAGATATTAACCGCTTGTGCAAATCTAGATAAATCAATTTGGCAGTAATTCCATATTGTATTAATTTTAATATTATTTTTGTGTTGAATCTTTGACCTTTTTGAATTATTTAATAATAACTTGTGGTTTTTGGCCAGTTGAAATGTGAAACGAAAAACGTTATCAGTTTTAACTTGGTACTTTCTATTCCCTTTATCCCTATTCATACTTTTTTTTTTTTTTTTACTGTTTGAGATCTATGAATATGCTGTGCAAATTGTTGGATTTTATCATGTCTAAAGGTAACTGCAGCAAGTTAAGGCACACAGTTGTGTAATGCTGACAGTGTATACTTCTGTATTGTCTTAGTAAAGCCAGTAACTACTTATTAAATTATTTAGGACAAGCAACAACAAAAACAACAAAATACTGAAACTAGAGTTTGAACAGAACTTGCTCTCTTGTTAAAGTGAATTGAATCAATAGTATTCTTTTATTTTCTTCTTTTCAACCATACTGATGTAAGGAATGCTTTAATTGTATCAAGTATTCCTGAATATTTTACAATGTACAGGTTAATTCTTTCATTCTTTGGACAGTTTTTACTTTCCTCTTTTCTTCCAACAGTTGGTGTTTGTTCAGTATAACTTTCTGGAGTTTAATGTTCTTCATGATATGGGTGAATTTTATGGATCTCACCCTTGGCATTGGTACATTACTCAAGGCTTACCTGTGATTCTTGGACCCCATCTGCCTCTGGTGATGCTGGGTGGCAGGGGTAATGCTCGGAGGTTACTACCACTGGTACTGCTTATTCTATGGGTGGTTCTCTCTTACAGGTGAGATGGAGTCTCCTTGCCGTTGCTCACATTAAAAGACTGTAAAGTGTAGTATGTGATGAGCAGAGTGATGATATGAAAATATCATCTTAAACAATACAATACAAAGATTCAGTAGAAACAGCTGCATATGTATAAAGTAATGTAACCCATCGTAAACAACTTAATACAAAGATTCAATAGAAACAGCTGAATATGTATAAAGTAATGTAACCCATCGTAAACAACTTTATACAAAGATTCAATAGAAAACAGCTGAATATGCATAAAGTAATGTTACTCCCGCACCAGTCAAATGCCCTTATCATTAAATGTTAATTGATTAAAACTTTAAACATGTATAGAACTTAAGGGTGTCTGTCACAATTCAACACAAGGAGAATCACTCATTGATAAACCTATAGCAGCACTTTAGATCTACTTCACATACATTTATCATTGCAAACTTCTTCTTGTCATCAACTGTTATGGATAATAACCAGCAAGTTTTCACCTTTTAAGGACAAGAAGGGGTCCTGCAATTCATTGAAATTGAAGTAGATTTTATAAACTGTGTCAGGAAAATAACTGATAGCGTTTAATACTTCCTTCACATGCTAGAAATCTGTCTTAAAGATGTAAACATTCCGCAGGCCCATGTACTGATCAGTCTATTTCCTATAAATTTATCATGTTGCCTATTTATGTTCTAATAAACTTAACTTCTGACATTCATAATTTCTTTTTCCTACAGCTTCTTGAGTCATAAGGAGTTTCGTTTTCTTTTGCCCGTTTTACCTATCTGTATGTTATTCTGTGGTAAGTGACTTTCCTCAGTTTTAACACTTTTCATTATGATTTCAAGAATTCAGAAGTATCTCTTAATTCTGTTAATGAATTAATATATTTGAAAAGTCTTCAGCGTTTGTTTCAATATTTCACTTGTCATTTCTACCAACTAGTTTACGAAGCAAAGAGAGCCTTGTTGACGTGTTACTCAATTTAATTTTCCATTGCAAAGAAGCAATTGCACAATTTCGAAATTTTTTTCCAGATAATTGTTCTTAAAATTTGAAGAGAGAGTGTCTATTTATCTTCTTGTCTGTAGGATCATTCCTGTCAAAATGCAAGCAAACTACAAAATATTTACTGATTACATACCTCATTGTGCTTAATCTACCTCTCGCTTTGTATACCGGACTATGGCATCAGCGAGGTACTATCGATGTTATGAGGTTTCTTCAAACTGAGTTATCTTCAAAGAGTACTCCTGAAGACAGCTATTGTTTGTTTTTGATGCCATGCCATTCTACTCCTTTCTACAGGTAATTCAATTGTCATACACACTTTGTTGCTATAGTTACAGGTAGATACACACCCTGATATGTTGATGATGCTAGGTACTGCACATAATAAAATCACAAATTAATCACTCAAAGCTACCATCGTTGAAAGTGATTCGTAATTTTCAAAATAATTTATCTTTGTTCATTGTATTTGCTCTTTAAATATGTTCAATGGTTGGATCTGGTTGGAATATTTGCTTATATTATTAAATTTAAACCACTGTGTTACTATACACTATTATATGAGTATTGGCTGCATTATTTACAGAAATTGAAGAGTTATAGCATCTGAGCATTTGCCCATTTCTTTCTTTTCATGTAATGCATAAATAAGACACGCAGTATTTAATTCAGTTGATATATATGTTTTTTGATGTACATGCTGTTTTTCATTGAAGTACCTAAAAAATGTTGTCAGCCAAAACTTGTTACTTTTTAATTGCTTGATACAATTTCAATCTCTAATTCCAGTCATTTACATATCAATGCAAATTTGAGGTTCCTGATGTGTGAGCCTGATCTGGAGGAGATTCCAGGATACATCGATGAATCTTCTGTATTCTACCAGAATCCTGAAGAGTGGTTGGTGATGAATGACGTAAAGAGAGATTATCCTGACTATGTAATCATGTTTGATGTCCTGACTGAGGTATGCATATTCATCTTAACACTAAACTTAATGCCCCTCCCCCCTTCTTCTTGCCCCTCTCCTTCGTGCCCCTATCCTTTCCACCCCTCAAACCATTGAAAACACATTTTAAAGTTGGCAGCAATGATCATGTTTTTTTTTGTAACTGATGAATTATTTATTTATGGTTATGCATCCTACTACTATTACTTGCATTCCCCTTCAATTTGTTTTTGGGAGAAACATATTTGTCTAATGTAAAACTCAAATGTTAGGAAGTAAGCAAGAGAAAAAAGAAAACAAACATTTTTGTCCAATACTGATCTGTAATATTGCAGGTATAACCATCTCATTTGTTCTATTTTACCTGTCTTTTCAGAAAGTGCAGTCTTTCTTGAAATCTGGGAGATACATTAAGGTATGCTGAGCTTAGAAAAGATTTGTGATTTATGCTATCTACTTAATCTTCATTAAGTTTCCTTCTACAATTTTAACAGCATTTAATGTTTAATAAATATACCTGTTAGCCTGGCTGGTTACTTCTGTCACTGTAAATGAAATTGTTTGCCATTAGGGCTGGGAATGTTAGGCTGAAGATTGGAGATATGTGGGTGCTACCAGGAACATGAACTATGAGAGATTTTTCTGATTCGGTCTATAATACAACACATGCTGTTTTGGAAGCGCTAGAGAATATTTAGATTGATTAGCATTTGTTTGGTTGTATGGTAATGGATACTTGTATGATTGAACACTGACAGAAGGAAAATATTTATTCTTTTTAAAACTCTACGTAAGAAAATGCTTTCAACAGCAATGGATACAATGTTTAGACAATATTGAGAATTCCTGCTCTGTCCAATACGATGTTGTGGTCCCTGTAATTAGGTTAGTATTTTCAAAAATAGAAGTACTTACTTAATTTGACATTGACAAACTGTAAATGTCAGTTCTAAATCTAACTTTAATACTTCCCTCTTCACAGATTGCAGAATTCTTCCATACTCACTTTCCAGATGGAAGAGTTGGTGGTCATGTGGTTGTTTTTCACCAAACTGATCAGAGTGATATAAGATGATATATGTGAACGTTGGTTCTTAAACCAAGACACTGACTCCAGCCCCGAAACTGGCTCTCCTCTCAAAGTTTTGAGAGATGAGAATCTTGCTAGGCTATGTAACTCTTTCCTTGAAATAATGGCAAGAGAAATAGTGCTGTAAATACAAGAAAACTGCTCTCTGCAATCACTATTGAGTAATCTGTGCTATAGTGGTGGACTGCAAAAGATTCAATATACTGTATATCTGAGAAATGGTTTGTGTATTTTCTTGACTTGGTGTAAACATTGCTTACCCATATAGCCTATCACATTCCTCTCAGGAGAATATTGTTATATTAAGGGCTGTTTCGTTACAAAAGTACCAGCTAATTATCCTTGATATGAAGGAGCCAATGAAAACAGGACGACGAGTACTCCATTGTAGTATCTCTAGAACTCAAAAAGTTATTTTAAGATAACACAAGATCCAAACCTTAAAAAGCTATGATGTTATTTAAGCATCTGATTTGGTTTCTTATTCCAGGTGCTTGAGCAAAAGTTGTACCTATGTAATATGCTGCTTTACAGCAAACTAAAAACAGCTAAAGGCAGTTAGAAAAAATTATATATACAAGAAGACATCAGAAAATGCTGTAAGTTTTCCTGTTAGTTTATTTTCGTGCATTGATTGAAAAATCTATAGATAAGTAAAAAGTTACAACAAACATACTTGAAATAGTGAGTGACATCGTTAACAAATTCAATAATGAGAGCTAGATACAGTTGAATAAGAAGATACATGTGAAATCAACCAATAAGAAGGGCATGTAAATGGGTGTTTTAGGAAAAATAAGTGAAACCTATAGCACAACAGACACAGATTTGGGGGGGGGTGAGGGGGAGATGTGGGAGTGCATGTACAGCCCCTATTAATCCCACACAAAAGTAGTTACTAGCACTATCTTGTCTGCAGATGTAATTATAGCCAAGATATCTGATATTTCAATTCTTTCTGGGAGAGGGGGACTCCCCTTACATGAGATTCCCCTGGCCAACACCCCTCCTTAAACTCCCAGATCTGCCCCAGCACAAGTGTGAACCATTATTACAGCTGATGTTGCAAAAGCCTTCTAAGAAGGGTCTACTAAAATTGGATTACTTCAGAAATAAGACTGCAGTGTATGTGAAAATTTAAAATAAATACCTGAAGGTGGATTGTAATGATAACAAAAACTTGGAAGCTTTTACTTTTCAAATATACATGTTAACAACCATTCTGCAGCCACCAAAACAAACGTGCCAAAACAGAAGAATTCATTCTCTTAACTTGACTGAAATGGTACCTGCATAAAGCAAAAAGTTAACTTATATTTTGTTTCCATGCAAAAGAAGGTTCCGTAAATCATAATAAGTGAAATCCAAGTACTAAGCACAGATAATGCCCCCACATAAATGAAGGAAAATAATAGAAGACAACAAGCTTTCCTGTAACCATGAGTAGGAATGTTTTAGCATTTCAGAAACTATCTTTAAATGTTACCATTAAGATAAATGCATATGTAACTGTAAAACTATCAACATGTTGCAATCAATATGTCACCAACAATAAAGCGATTCTCTGTACTAATCACTGTTACATATTTTGTAAAACATGATAAACAATATGTAACAGATGTAATGTTCATCAAAATGTTTACTTAACTTTCTTCCCTTCATCAGCCATGTAGACAACCAATTGAGCTTATTTCTGAATATTTTGTGAGTGAAATGTCTATTAAATATCACAGAAAAATTTGACAGCTTGAAGAAAACCCCAAAAGTTAATGATGTAACCACGGAGATTAGTAAACAGTCCAGATGATATTGTCCTAACCAATTACAAATCACCCATACGACAGAATATTTCAAACATTCAAAGCACATCTTTTTTAGCAAAGCATTAAAGCAAAGTAATACACTAAAATGAATAAAAACAGATTTTAAGTCAAGCTGTTCTGCAAAGATTCATTAAGCTCCATATCTATATATTGCAACAACCCAAACAAAGTTTTACAGATTAGGCAAAAACTACCACAATGATCAAAGTATCAGGGTTTGCGAAGAAACCAATTAATTTGGTCCTCCAAGTCCCAAGCTCTAAGGTCGGCTCGGATTGAGAATCTCTCCGTGAGCCATTTATACATTTCCCAGACTGTCACCACTGACTCATCCTTTGCCCAATCGCAGTGCATAGGTTGTGTTGAACAACCTCTGCTGGTTTCCCTGTTACGTCCTCTCTGGAAGTACCAATCTTTCTGCTCTCTCATTTTACGATCTTCCTCCCAGAGTCTGAAGCGCTTGAAGTACCACTCGGTGTCTTTGTCTCTCCCTCGCCTGAGTTCTCTGTCCTGAGCTCGACGGAAGAACCACTGGTCAGTGTTGACATATTCAATGACCGCTTGCTTTGGCAAGGATGGCTTAATCTGGGGATTATCTTTACTGGAAGGGAGTTTGACCTTGCTTACAACCCCCTCTCCGTCATTTATCTTGTCTTCGGAGTCGGAAAGACTAGACGAGGAAGAGTTAGTCAATTGCAAGCTTGGAAGATCTTCGATACTGAAAGTGACTCTTTGGACAGATTCTTCTGCACTAGCTAAACCTCCAGCATTCCTCTTCCCTTCCTTCTGTTCAGAACCATCTAACGTCTCCTTCAATTTTTTCCCAGCAATCTTTTTCCCTTGATTTTTATTTTTCTTCCCCAAACTTGCTCGGTTGGCTTCATTTCCCTGCTTCTTGAAGAATTTTTTGGTCGTCTTTTGAATGTCCTCTACCATATCTTCAAATTCTTCTTTCAAATCTTCAATGTCATCATCATCAATGTTCTCCTCATCTATAAATTCCTCCAGCTCCTCCATGAAATCTTCCACCTCATCGACATCCTTCCTGAATCTCTGCTCCCAGAGCCACTGACGATAGCCAATCATCTCCTTCAAGAGCCTGGCAGCATCCATCTTGTGATTTTCCACACATCTCACCTCACCACCACAACTCATGTCCAAAGAATCCAGCAGTTTTTCAATATTTAATTTGGGTGGCAGTTTTCCCTGGCCATGGGCCTGCTGATTCCCATTGTCCTCTACAGAGGTTTTTGGCTGGTTGAGGTTTGTTGTGTCTTGTTTGGCTTTCTTCCCTGTAGCTGACCTTTTCTTGCTTAATTTCTGATCTTGACTTACTTGAGGAGCCTTCCTTTCTGTGTTTAAATCTTTCTTTTCGTTGCTCTTGTCCGGACTGACCTTCGATTTTTCTAGTTTACTAGAAATGGACTGTTTGGTACTTCCACTGTTTTCTTCCTTAAAGAATATCTTCTCTGATGCCTTCTGATTCCGCTTTTTGTCTTTTTCTTTTGTAGATTTTTCATTTTTTACTCTCCTCTTACTTTGATGTGCCCATTTATTCTTCTGCTTTTGCTTTCTTACGTGACGATATCTGCCTCGATTCTTGTTCCCCTTCCTGCCTCTCTTTGCATTCAAGTGTCTATCCACTAGTTGTGTGACTTTACTGACCATTGGCTGAATATGATTCTCATTGACTTGCACAGCAGCGGATTGAATTGATTCCCATGATGTCTCAACGACCCTCTTCAGGTCTTTGGCACCGTCTTTCATAA
This sequence comes from Apostichopus californicus, assembly GCA_020650975.1. Taxonomy (NCBI): domain Eukaryota; kingdom Metazoa; phylum Echinodermata; class Holothuroidea; order Aspidochirotida; family Stichopodidae; genus Apostichopus; species Apostichopus californicus. The sequence goes on from JAIPMN010000537.1 coordinate 39,327, forward strand.
TTTCTGACGCATCATGAAGGGAGATGTTCCTTTCAAGGAGAAAGTTCTTTGATGCATTCTCAACGCTGTCCCAAGCAGATTGAAAGGCTTCTTGAAGAGAGGAAACTTGAAATATTGCATCCTCCTCGCTGCTCTTCACAGCAGAAGCATCTCCTAAATCTTGCAACTGATCTTCATCTTCATTACTCTCCATCTCCTCTGTCACTACTATTTGTGAATTGACACCCTCTGACTCCAACCTCTGTGGTATCTGGCAGCCACCTTTACAGTTCTCTACTCCACGTCCATCGATCACTTTCAATCTTCTCTCTTCTCTTGAAGCTTCTAAATTATCCTTTTCTTTGCGACTGGAAATTAAAACTTCTTCCTTTGGAACCCACTCAAGGCAAGTGCCATCCCTTCCATCGATGCAAATCCACTTAGCTGCTGAGTCACCCTCTTCTAGACGATTCCCTGACCTTTGATTTTCGTCTGAGGTAGCTGCTGATACAGTGGAAGGTTTTTCATGTCTTACATTAGGACCTTGTAAGTCCACGCTGCGAGATGGACTAGAGTCATCAACGGACACTTGCCCAACAGGAACTCCTACAACATAATGAGTTTGAAGGTCTTCTCCTCCATTATCGGCCTCTGTTAGGTCACCTACAATGTTACCATCATTCATGTTCTCTCGTACTCTATCATCACTCAATAGTGGAAACGCCATCGCAGGTTCTTCTAACTCATCCATACTATTCAGATCTGTGTAATCAGGCAATACAAAGTCATCTAACCTATCAAAGCTAGGAGCATTATCATTATCCTCAGTAGCCTCTGATTCATCTAAGTAGCCATCTTCTTTACAATCTGTCTTTGCTGTTGATATGATCTGTTCCTCTCGGTCTAGTGTAACTGTTCTTTCTTCGTCTTTGAAGCCATTGAGACTTTCGTCCACTGTTGGGTTGTTGAAAATATGCATAGTAACCCAAGTGTAACCTTCTTTCTTGTAAGAAGAACAGACGATGTTACAAAACTTAGAGTACCTCAGTTGACCATCCTGACAGTGGCCACAGAGCCTTGGTTCATGAAAGTCATCCATAGATGAAGATCTACTCTCCTCCTCCTCGACAGATGAAACAATAGATTCAGGAGCTTCCTTCAGCTCCTTCCAGCATTGATCCACGTCTCTATCTCGCTCTTGGAGTAACTTTGAGGCTTCTCTTCGTTTATCCATGCAGGAGACTAGTTCGTCTTGCAGCGATCGTAATCGTAGCTTCTGGCCTTCTTGTACACTTTCGTGATGAGTAACCATTTGGGATGAACCTAGGAGCGGGTAAAAAAAGAAGTCTATAAAATTCAGGATGTAACTGAATAGAAGAGTGTGATGATAATCATTATTTTGCTATCTATTAGGTTGCCCACTTAGTTAATCATGCCTGCTTTCCTGTAATCTATAGCACTGCCCACATGGTTAATCCATGCCTGTTACCCTGTTATCTGTAGGGCTGCCGACATGGTTAATCCATGCCTGTTTCCTGCTATCTATAGGGCTGCCGACATGGTTAATCCATGCTTGTTTCCTCTCTGATTGATACATCACATGTGTTAGTTGCTATCTATATAAGGCTTATTCCCCTCAAGATTGTTGATCAGTTGATAGTTACATTATTTATGATATGAGTGAATACTATCACTGACTCATTCTAAAAGTTAACTACTTCTCTACAATTGTTAAATTCCTGCAAATCCAAAACACGATTGGGAATTATTTTTGTCAGAAGTTCTTCACTTAACCACTTCAACAGAACAATCATACCTTAAAAGAATAAATATGGCTCACATGATAGTAACCTTTCATAATACACTAATAGCAAAAAAAACTGTGAAGTGAACTGCACTTAGATGATACTGCCCATATAACAACACTCACTATCAAGATAGAATATTCAAAAGCAGAGGAAAAAACATGTCAGTTCATTCTGTTTGCTTCAGAGATGATTATTAACTCACCAACAAAATGACCAATCCCAAGGGTCAGTCCAGCAGTGAGAACCAGGATTGCAAAGAAGGTCAGTTTGTTGTTAAAGACATCATTTCTGTGATGAAGGTACTGTCTGACGGCTGGTAGTACATTACGCACTGTCATGTTGACTGGCAGCGTCTCTTCTGATGCAAAGCTGGAGTCTGAAACATCACTCTCAACATCACTCTCTTCCCCCTCCTCTTGAGTGTGTGATAATAGTCCTGAAAGAACAGAGCAATCTAATGTATATGGCTGTTAATATTTCACTATTATTTAAAGGCATTGAAGACTCGCCCCAAACAGTGTGCCGCCATCTTTAAAGAGTTAACTTTCATTCTTGCAAGTGAGGTTTTTCTCGTCGCTACAAAATGCAGACAGTAATGAAAAGTGATACATTGTTATCTTTTATCTAGACCTGAGATGTCCATCGCTGTATCGTTTATACACTGTGCTGTGGGTATTGACCGCAGCTGTATGTACTGACTGTACACTAGTGTCTAATTACCGACGGTAGCAAGCTGTGTGTATTTTCTGGGATCGATGGTGATGTCTAACACTTTTGTTACACCTCATTGGAAACTAGGTCAGATTACCGGCATTAGACGTTTCTTTTTGCGCGAGTCTTCACACCCTTTAACTCACTTAACTGGTGATTGACGTTTACAAGTATTGTAGTACACTGCAAAGTTTATTTGGATTACTTTACAAACATAGATCCCAAACAGAGAATCAGACAAGGAAAAGAGATGGAGAAGTTTGTTTCCAGACATTGCTCTCCTATATAACTGACTATTGGCATGGAGGTTGTCATCAATGAATAGCACCCTCTAGATTTTCCCTATGCTACTATATGTTGACAAACACTTGAGAGTTGAGAGACTGTCATCCCAAATGAAACATCAATAAAGATGTTCCAAATTATTCCATTCAAAACTGATATAGTAAAATTTTCTATTTTAAGTGAGCAACATATCTATATGTATAATGGATGTATTACTTTTCCAACAATGTCGGAATTGAAACCCTTGGAATAGTTTGAATAGGTAGTTGGTAGTCATATTTTCTATGCTACTCAAGAACCTTACTATGTTAGCTAATAATTCAAAGCCCTGTAGTAAGAATGCCCTTACTTTGTCTGCTTCCAACCATTGAGAAACTTGAGAAGTCTGACAAGCTGGAGACAGTCGATGCAGCATCCTGCTCCAACTTTCTAAACCTTTGAACCAATAAGAAACCTCCATCTTCCGTTGGCCACCTTCTGGACATAATCCTTACATGGTCTGACCCTTCCTCCGACGATTGACCCTGTACATCTTCGTAAGGAGCATTCTTTGGGCGTGGAGGAATTACTGGATTTGGTTCTGGCGAACTAGAGATCAGATCTGGGGACCGAGATTGAGGAGCTGTGGAAGTAATAACAAACCAAACAGAAACATCAAACTACACAAAATGAAAGATTTAACTTCATCACATGTAGTGATTCTCCTGAATATTTAACAATAGAAGGAAAAGCTTTTATGAAGTCTTCCTGGAATTCAGAAGGGTCCCTCACTTCACCTAACTTGAATGAGGAACCGAGTTCCAGTGATTCAACTTTAAATCTGTTTTCTAATGTCCACTATCCCCACTTTTGTTGTCACCTCACATTTCAAAAGTATTCATAAATATTGCATTTCATGTACAGTTCATATCATTGGTAAAAAATTGTCTTCCAATTTTGGAGATGGAATATCATTTTATTAGAAACAGACAGTATTGAAATTCAATGTGGACTTCACCTGGACATTTCTACCAATTTGTCTGCTGAAATTGTTCAGTTTAAATCTAAAAATCCTCAATATTTAGTTAGTATCATAACCAATATGAAATAAATATGCTTGTGGCAGTATTATTATTAATCCTTCATTCCACAGGGTAAAACTAGCAATGTTAATTCTATTCACTTGCCAAGGTTCTATCAAGTTATAACACTAGAATTAAAACCTGTGTTAGAAGAAAGGAACATCCCACAAATAACCCAATATACCATCCAAGGTTACAAATGGGAAGATGATAAAGTGACAAAAGATAGTTTAACTGCAACATTTTAAATCTCAAGTTATTACATATCTGAAGTACAGTTCTAATCAATTCTCATAACAGTATGGGAGAGTTTTTTTTATTTGATAATAATATGCTCTTTTCTAATCTTTGTAATCACATCATAACCATACAGAGGATTTAACCATCCCCTGCCCCCTCCCCCACCCCTCCATAGAAGAGACTATGTTTATGTAATACCTTGACTTATTACTTCAATGCCTGGGTGCACAGATTCCATTTCACTGGGTTCTTTTAACCTGACAAAGTCAGAATCAGAATCTGAAATAAATTGATGATGTTGGCTTGTTGGTTGCAACAGCTCATCCTCCTCATCTGTGAGTCAAAATAACAGTACAAGACAACTTATACCAGCAGAATGAGAAAGGACCAAAAATAAACACCTGTGACATATATCAGTACCTGGGAACTAACACTAACAGCTCTTGGAGATAATTTCAATAAAAAAAAATGAGTTTGGTGGAGAGAAAAAAAGATCCAAGCTGAGTGGCCTGACAAATCTGATACGAAATAAAGCAAGAACACCTATATGTATGCGTTCATAAAAAATTAACTACTGGCATCATCTATTTCCTAGGATGGCAACTAATTTGACCATGAGGTTTTGACAATATATTTGTAATGAGATCTTGACACTCAAATTATGTTAGTTTGAAACAATTGCAAACTTATAGTTCCATATATAGGTTAGGATAACTTCACAACAAAATTGAACTACTAAGAAAGCAAAATTACGAAGTGATTTGTGTTCACGAATTTCAAGCTTGATTCTGGACATGGTATAAACATCAGCAGTCTCTGTTGGGCAATAATTAAATCAAGCAAAAGTTTGTGTGGAATGTAGCCTTAAAAGTTTTGCATCATGCACCATTCAGGAGGGAGAATGTAATCAGTTGATACAGAACAAGTCATACATCAAGAAAGATGACCAATTAATTTATTGGTTTGGTTTATTAATTTATTGGTAATTAACAAATTAATTACCAAGCAAGTCTTCATCCTGACTCTCCACAGAGTAACCACCATCAGCTCCTCCCTCTGATAGAACATCAAAGCTATCAATCGATAGGGAATCTTCTTTTTCAACATTTGCTTTCAGAATGTTGACTACAGATGACAGGTTCTCTTCCACACTATCCAAACCCGGTTTCCTGTGATGGCTTGGAAGTGGGCTTGGCAGACCGGACACGAGAGTCGACCCTTCCGAACTCACAGACCCGGGTGAAAGCAGATTTGGACTATCTGATTCCAAGTGGAGAGAAGTCAAGATTGGCATGTCCTCTTGTGTGGTCTCAAGAACGTCCAATCCAGTCACCTCGCTGGAAGAGGTTTTGTTTGGAGCGACCTCTTCATCTGACGATGTCTGAGATGAAAGATTCAGGACGAAATAATGCCTTAAAGCAACTTTTTGTGTCGATTTGGTACTAAACATACCATTTTGGCATATGAGAATCCAAACTATATGTCACACCAATAAACCACAAACACTGAGAATCATGAAATTCAAATACTGAAGTCTTATATCTTCTTTTTAAATATAAACTCACTGATTGTTACATTATAGGGTATTACCTTTCTGAGATCTTCAAATGCTACAAAGGTGCAGGGTATACAGCTATGTATACAAACAAAAAGAGAGCATTGATTTAAACTAGACATACGGTACTGTACTATCTTCCATACACACTGTCAATTGACTGTGCATGGGGTGCATTTGTGAGTGATGTCTGTCCATTGACTTGTGTTGCCTGTCCAATCACATATCACCACATGAAGTTGTTATGAAATGATGTATGCACTGCAGTACTTGAGCAAACATTCTCCTGGTTATCAGTTATAGACAGCTGAATGCGATTATACACACTACTCTTGTCAAATTTTACATTATTTAAGCCATTCATCACAACTACTACAAATGGGCTTCTACAATAACATCAATATGGCCTGTAGTTAGTCAGAATAGTGAGCTCATGCGTTTACACAGAACAACGATTTTACTTCTAACTCTTGGTTCTAGTTCAAAACTTACAAAGGCATAACATTAAAGGAATATTTGTTGTTTAACAAACCTCAATGCTGCCTTGTTTATTCACAAGAAGCCATCCTTTCTTCTTGACATCCTCTGAACTGGAACTATCCATATCTCTGAAATGTAAGGAAAAAAAAAGAAAAAAACTTTGAAATGTTATCAAAAACCTCCCTGTTTGTCTGTCTGTCTCTGCCTGCATACTTCTCATGTGAAGTTGGTCTGACTTTCCCTTCTTAAGATATAGTGTTTACATGCTTTTCACATTTTGACCCCTGGTGACCCCAAATGACCTTTGACCTCCACTAAAAACAATAGGCATCTTCTACTCAATGTGGTACTTCGACACACTAAATATGAAAATGGTCTGACCTTCCCCTCTTGAGATATCATGATTACAAGCTGGGCGTCACAAACGCATTCACACACACACCCACATATGCCATCATGAATGCATAGTTGTAGTTGTAGCCTGTAGGTTACAATTATCATCGAAACCAAAAAGGAAATGATCAATTCATATCACACTAAGGCTACAATACTAAATACTAATTATGGGCCAACTAGAAATAGACTGACATTTGTACATATGTAGACCACTTAGATAGTGTGGGATTTAATTCTGTGTGACGAATGTAAAATTGTTTGATTTGAGTCATGCAAAGTTCCCTTCTGAATTACAGATACAGCTTTGACTATATATACTGTGATGGCTATAAAGTCTACAAGATGTACTGTTACTATATCTAGATTTAATGCAGCTTCATCATCCTAAATACAATAACAACTCCCTAAGCTTGGCTGTATTTGCTAAACACAGCTCCTGTTATACTCAATATTCTGATAAACATCTGAATGTTTACTCTGATGGCTATAAAGTCTGTAGTCTAAAAAGATATACTGTTACTAATACAGCTTCATTATCCTTAATACAATAACAACTCCCTAAGCTTGGCTGTATTTGCTGACACAGCCTATTATGATCAATATTCTGGTAAACACAATTACTGTGGCTGTACAGCACTTTGCTAAAACAGCAGTCACACCCATACATACATACAATTACTACCTGACTTCGAATGGCTTTTGCTCACACAGCCCTCCATACTCAAGGCACTGGAAATAAACACAAACCCCATAAGCTTGAATGTGCTACCAATACATCAGATGTGAACTTGACAACCTTCACTTCCTAATTTCTTTGTGGAACAATCTT
>JAIPMN010000538.1:0-12284 GCA_020650975.1 Apostichopus californicus
TATGTATATATATATATATGTATATATATATGTATATATATATGTATATAATGTAATAGTAGTGAGTTGGAAAATCCAGAACAGTGTAAACACTTTCAGCTTCCACCGGGATTCGAACCCGGGCCTCACGTTTTATACGCGTAGCGTTGGAAAATCTTGTTGAAGTATTTACATTTTCAAGAGAAAGAATGAGACGAGAGGTTACAATACGTTTTCCAACATGATTTGGACCATTTCCGCCGTTCGGAGCTTTTGGGGCATCTTAAATTGCACCACAGAAGCAGTAGTATTCTTCAGAATAAATGCTTTCAACTTTTCAAAAGTTCCAACCTCGACCAAGTATACAATACACGTTGCTATCTGTTTGGTGTGTTTATACCTTCGATAGTGATTATGACGACTGCGAATGTTCTCGTCAATTTCCTGTGTACAAAGAATCATATAAAGAAGGAAACACTATTTCAAAATGGTTAAAACTTCAGTGGAGGTGTATAGTATATTATCGGGGCAAATGGCGAAAATGATTTGTAATAGGGTTCTCGTAACCATAACGCAGAGAACTGGGATGAGTTGTAGCCATGATGACCACCATGGCGCAACTAACCATGTTGGTAGTTGAGGAGGGGCTAAGATGTCATGCTGTCCAGGGGAAGGAATCTCAGAGGAGGGTGGTCCCTTCCCTCTGAGAAGGGACCACCCTCCTCTGAGAAACTTGGAAGAAATGGAGTTCGCTAATAGATCCAAAATGTATCAAACCTTTCATTCAATATGTGATGCCCATATGCTGGAGATTTTTATCTAAAAAAGAGAATTATAAATACCAAAAATTGTTTTTTAACAATCTAAGAAGTATGTCTTTAGTTTGCTCTTCGTAAACAGGGTTCACGAGTCATACTTCAACTCATTAAGGAAATAATATCCACTTAAAGTCCATTTATCCTTCTTTACCCATTTTTTTCTTTACCGATGTACGGGTTAATAGTGTTTGCATGTGTGATTTGGAGATCCCACCGTGAGACGATATATATAGAACTAATGGTAAAACCGTGTTTATTCGGCATGTATGACTTCATCACGCGGCAACAAGTGTTCCTAACCACCAAGACTATAGGCAGGGACTGGCCATCAAACACGGTGATTAGAAAAGGGAGTATATTCTCATTTCGTGTAGTTATTGCTCCATTGATATATAAAAAAAAACTTACCTTAGCCAACTTATTAGAATCGATTGTTCCGTAAGTGACGTCAGTCTTCATCTCCATGAAAAAGATGTAGCGAGCTGCACTGTCTTTCTCTGTATGTAAAGATCGATGTGAAGAATGTACGCAGGTAACTTAGGGTTTTTTGTTCACTTGTTTATAAAATGAGAGTTAATCCAATGAGAGATATTGCATTAGCAAAAATTGATTATGTCAAAAATATTACATGTTATGACTTTTCTGCATCTATTGAAAGAAAGTTAAGTGTTTGTAATTGTTGTTGTTGTGGTTGTTGTTGTGTGTGACTGAGTGTGGGTGCACTTGTTTTGTATTATAACTGAGGATTTGAACAAAGGAATCCCAAGTTATCAGAAATCATTTGAAAAGAATTACCACATCCCCAGAAGAACGATATTGTATAAGGGGTATTGTTGGGGTAACGGTAAGTGGATTTGAAAAATCGAAAATACAATGGGGTCCTCAGTCTGAATGAAAAACACACCGGTGTGTGTGTGTGTGTCCTCATATAGCTTTTGAAAGGAATCACCAAGTATTCAGAAGATTTCTATTGCTAAACACCTACATGAACAGTCCTGCCAATCACATGAGCACCTTGTACATGAAAAGGATTCATTTTCTTCTTGCTGATCGTTTTTTTTTCTTGTTTCGGTTCCAAAGATTGGAACAGTCTTCCAAACCTAATCAAAAACGCTCAGACTATTCATATTTTCAAGAAACTGCTAAAACATTATCTGTTTGAACAGGCGTACAATAGCTAATGTCATGTAACTGTTTCAAAGACCCTTTGAACAACTTTTGTTGTTATTGGCGCTATATAAATGTTTCTGATTGATTGATTTATTGATTGAATTTACAACTCTCAAGCATGTATTGATACGGCATTAAATCTGGAGAGAACGTCATTTCTCCATCTCCAAACACCCATGATAATATCTTACCAATGTTTGGTAATTTGGATACAAGAGTACTTTCAGCTGCGCAGTAGTGCGCTATCTCTATCTTTGGCCAAAGAGTGAGGGCGCTATTCAGTGATTCCACGATGGTAACTTGGTCAACTTTTTCACCAAATATACTCAACATGGCTCCTGTTCTGTAGGGGAAAAAATAGATTGTTGCATTATGTCATATTAAGAGGGTTTCGTTTGGTGGGGGAGGGTAGGCGAGCGGGGGTTGTAAGTTAGTATAGGCAGCCACTACATTATGTATTGGTTACCCTTCTGCAGATTGAAGCAGTACCGTTACGTGTACTATGATTGTGCATGCGTGTGTGTCCGGGCATGGGGCGCATTGGGAAGGGCGGGATACTTGTTATGATTTAAATAGGTAAGATCGTTATCCTATCTTCCCTTCTCTAACTTGCTATTGTAAAACATATTGAGTACACCGGTATTGTCTCCTTCGTGAAATAACAAACAAAAACTTGAGCCTGGCTATCAATTAGGATGGTGTGGGTTGGGGAAGGTGGGGTTGGATGGGAAGTAACAACATGAATATAACATATACATCGTATTAACCCACCTGTGGTGAAATTTAATTTTCGGACAGTTATTGTAGAATCCTGTCACCTGGATGACGTCACCGGGCCTGTACCTGTAGAGACCCGATATTTGTGTGATGACCACCTCGTACCTTTCGCCGACTTGTACCTCATCGACTAAATAGGTCTTTGGGTTAGAAGCGTCGCTTTAAAGAGAATCATAGGGTAAGACATTAGAAGAAATCTTCAGATGGAGAAGAAAAAAACAGAATTTTCAGTGGATTATGTAATATCCTCGCATAATATATAGGTCATTATTGTCAGCAGGAAAGTTTCATTCCAGATAGTGAAGGATCAGAAGATAAGATTGAAACTGGAAACTCTATTGTACCATTTCTTGCAACTGAGTGCGAAGGGTGAGATGAGGGCCGGGTTTTGTCAGTGGCGTTCGCATGTTCGGGGAGGGTGGGGCGGTTGGGTGGCAGGACTGGACACGATCTCAGTCTTTGAGTAATTATTAGTGCAACATTGAATTTAGAACCAATTAGCTAGATCTAATTTGATAGTTCTCAATATGCCTCAAACTGCGCAATTTGACGTCTAACTTTCTTTTTTTCCTGGGAGAAGACGCCTGTCCACGGGAGACGGTTCCAGCGAATATCCCTATGACAAAATCCATCCTTCACTCGCCTCTGGTCCCTCCATAAGATTCATATTCCTATACAAGTCAGTCTAGAAATTAAGAATTTGATCTCCATCGAAATCCTGTGCACGCCACTGGGTTTCGTGGAGACTCAATAGGACGAGTGCAGTGAGTTTTCCAATGAAATCCTGTGCCTTTCGTACTACTGAATCGATGAGATAAACATGAATGCACTCACATGTCATCTTCGGGGATGAACTCGTAGACGATATGATCTGTTGTCAGTAGATATTCTTCGTTTCCCTCTTGCAACGGGTCTACATTATAAGCCATGGTACCCTCTGCGCTCGTATACATTGGTGAGTAAAATGGTATTCCTGCCAAAGACAAAGTATGATATTTTGATGTACTGTGCTTTCACTTTCAAGTGTGCCATAATTATGAAGATATAGCACTGGTATAGGATGACTTTAGGCAAAAATATACTTTTGTTGTGTTAAAATCAAAAACAACAAAAAATTATGTAGTATTGTTTAGTAATGTTTCCAAATATTTACCTTTGGAATATGCTATGTGAAGCTTCTTTAAGGCTTCGGTTCCTCAGTGCAGGCCTAAACGTTAATCCATTTTATTGAAAGAAATGTTAATAACTGAATCAAAACATGTTCTTTTAAGTTCGTGTGAAAACCAAAGTTCATGTAAAGATTGGAGCCTCCTTGGATGACATTCAACGAAATTTGTCATTGGTAAATTTGTCATGTATTGTAATACATTTGAGGCCATAAAAGTATTTTATTCTCCCATTGAGGATTGTGCGGTACGGTCCGTTTGTTAGACTAAGTGGTCTAGCCACTTTCATTGTTAACGGGGTCATTACTCACAAATTAACACCGTTATAGAATATACAAACTGGAGTGGTAGTATTGTTCTAGGAAGGTGAACAACAAATCAGAATCCGTAGACAACGACAAGGTATAAAACAATACCTTGTAAGTGATGCGATTAATACCCACAACCTCTAAACTTTCTTCCTTCTTTCAGGTTAAACCGATTAAATCTACATTACAATATATTATATAGCTTTGTGAGTTTTGGTTAGTCTTTAGCAAATACTATGCGCAAGTCTTGTAGTTTCTAAACTATTCGTAATAAAATTTGTTCTTACTCCTTAGAGGATGGAAAAAAGTTCTGAAAAGGGAAACTTTATTCAAATCTTTCTGGTGTGGTACTGACTGCAGCATCTAACTGCACCACTTTTCAAAGTACTTTTTAAGAAAATGTCGCACAGGAAAGAACCTGGGCACGAAAACCAAACTACCGAACGACTGATCCGCTCTCAACCCCAGTCCCCTTGCATCGAGACTGTGACTGTGTGATCATCGTCGGGTGTGCATCCCCATTCCCCTCGAAAGGGAGCAGATACTACACATGATCTTAGCCAAAATGTTGTGACGGCTGGCAATACTAGTTAAAATGTGGATATAGGAGCTATGATGCAGCATTTAGCCGTATCAGACTCTGATAGCGTCCCTTGTAAGACAACTTCTATTTGTATTGTTAGTAACCCATTCATTCATCTCCAGTCATTCACTAAATCACTCCGTCACATTCCACTCCTTCAATATAGCTAAGGCATGCTAATTACCCTCATCTCATGCTCACCTCATTTGACTAATACTACTTCAATATAGTTAAGGCATGCTAATTACCTTCGTCTCATGCTCACCTAATTTGACTAACACTTCAAATCAATAATACATCTCCATTCATTTCCATTCACCCGCATCCCACCCACACTGCTGTTCCTTTATAACTACTGTAACAGTTTTACTACTAGGGCGTCAGGAAAAATGATTTAGTTGAATTTAGTGTAGAGCTGCCGTGGCTACCCGAACGTGAGAAGGTGTGTCCTAAGACTTAACTTTCATAAGTAAGTTGCATTTATTTGTTCTATCTTGTAATTAACAATTTACAAGTTCAAAGAGTAGAAGCTTCCTTCCTATTTGTTCTTTTTCCCCCAATGGTATTGGCAAAAAGTCTTCAATTCGTTGTTGTATTTATGTTGGGTTGTTATTGTTAAATCCAGAGAGGGGAGCCTGTTTAGATTCTATGATATCAATTGGTGGAAACAAGAAGATCATAGGATGGCTACTCACATAGGCTCAAGAGATCAGTTCTGTTTTTTATTTCTACCTCTAACACAATACCGCTCCATTTCTAACCGAAAATTTCTAACTCCATGATTGAAATACCATGTCCCATGATTCCCATGAGAGAAGTAATATAATCTATCGTCACTGTAATAACTGGATATGCCGTTCATCTCAACTTTGATTTCCTTTGGACATGTGCTGCTGACGTCATTGAACGACTTATGAAAATACGAATAAATCATTTTATCTTTTACCTTTTCCTATCGTCTCCATTAGTTGGTTCCTTATACCAAGATTATCGATAGCTGTCACATGTGTCATGTTTGGCCAAAGCCTCTTCATGATCCCCTGTTGACCCTTCTCACACTCTTGTCGGACCTCTTCTGCCCTCTGTAAATCTCCTTTGCCCATTAACCGTACGAGATTCTTTCTCATTTCCAATGGTAGTTTGACTGAGTCGTTAATTGTGCCATTCTGTATGTCTGTCACCATTTTTGGCCAATGTTGATTTAGATATTTAAAGCCTTCAACGATCATGCTAATAAACGGAGCCAATGTCATTCCAACTTCTCGCTCTTTTAAAGCAAATACAAAGTGGACGTAGAACGCATCGTGAATTGTTTCGATCAAAAACCCATGTGCAGGTGTTGAAAAGGATACCATGTATGGCAACATCCTTTTTTCTATCACCATTCCTGAAGCTATGCTAAGACGACCGCCCTCGGTTCTGCTTTGTTCGGCATTGCAATGAAGTCGAAATGTTTTCTGCATAGGTCGGTAGTTCGGAAAGGATTCTGTGAAGATTGCAGTCATTACAGCGAAGTCAGTTAAGTACTCCATCGTATTTTTAGGGATTAACTTACCCTTCCCTGTAGTACCACTCGTTGCAACTAACCTCGTCGTCCTCTCAGCCGTCATATCGTTCGTGCCTCCCTTAGCAAGTTTTTCTACAAATGTCTCGTATCGATCATAATACGTTAGTGGATGTTTCGATTGAAATTCTTTTAAGCTTTTGATTTCATCTAGTTTATGCTCGATTGCATAAGCTGTATATTTATTTTTCGTCAGTATCGCTGTCAGTCTGTTTTGCTGGGCTCGCCTAGGATCGCGCGTCGATGATCGTAGTTTAACCAACCTCTTCTTACCAGAATATAATGCGTAATAAGCAAATGCGTAATGCAGCAATGCCGAGAGTATCGAGGAATTCTGGGAAACTTTTTGAGATGCGATGAAGTGGAGGATGACCCCTAATGTACATAAAATGAACATTAAAGTACCTGTAAAAGAATGTAGAAAAAAAACATGTTTTTTACTTTCTTTCATTGCTATACAGTAACGGGATTCTCCACCTATAAAAGTCAACAGGGTTATCACAATAGGTAGCCTAAAATCTAACACAACTTTAAGCGTAAATCACAGTTTGACTTTCTCAATCAGCCCATGTAATAAATTGCAAAGTTATGTGATTTCAGAATCGAATAGTGTTAATAAATTTCAAAGGAAAACACCTGATCTGCACGGGTAACTGATGCCATAGAATGGTCAAACATGATCATCATTCCACATGAATCTTAGCGCTATTTTCAGGGCGTCCTTTGTTTGTCTGAAATATTTTATTTAAATTAAAATAATAGTTATTTAAAATGGCATGAAAATGGTTAAAAATGAGGCGAAATTTGGGCCCCAAATCTTCCAATTTTCCAACTTCAGTAGCTTTGTCATACTACAACCTATCTGTTTTGTTTAAAAAAAAAAGTTATGTTCATTTGAAGTCCCCGTACTACAAAAAAAAGAAGGAATAGTGGTATTTATTTCGATTTACTTATGATGAAGGACTATTGTGAATAGCGCCCTCAAATTGTGTTGCAGCTCTTTGTTTGGCAAATTCCTGCAAATCTTACATATAGATATCACCTTGGAACTGAAGCAGGGGGTAGGAGCCGGGGGAGCACTGGGGGAACGTGACCCCCCCCCACTTTTTTTTACCAAAATAGCAAATGTACCCTACTGGCAAATAAAATGTGCCCCTTTGACGAAGAACTGTCTTTTGGATATCTTAAAACTCCGTTAATTTTAATATTTTATTTGAATTATTTATTTTTAGTCTCTACATGCTGTTTTTAAAATGGCATCCCATATCTTTTGTAGTACGGTTAACAATAAACAATCTCAATAAATAGTATTGATAGCACACTAACACATCATATGCATTTAAGTGATATGACCGGTGTGTATCGGTTTCTAGCATAACGAGTGCTTGTTGTGGAATGAGAAAGTGCCCCTCTGATGTTCTGCCCCCCCACTTTTTGGAAGCTGCCTACCCCCTGAACTGAAGACATGATCTATAGTACAGAGCAGCTGGTTAACAGCTGGACAACTGTTTTGTCGTACTTTAAGATAGAGTAGCAAGATATCACTTTGATTGAAGTGACTTTACAGTATAATTGCCACTGACTCTATACACCACACATCATGGTCATGGAATTATTTCGTGTACATGGTTAACCACTGCTGTATAGTTCAAAACCTTAAAACTGTAACAGTGCTATACACAGTAAATGGAATAACTATATATAGATTTATATTTTGTGAAGTGTGCTGAATATCGCTCCAAATCCTGGAGAAAGGCGCCAATGTGAATTCAAAAGTTCATAATCATTGACCTTTTTCTGTTAAACGGTTCTCTATACTTTAAATGCCATTGATATCACCTTTCCTGGCCCTATAGTGGATAACAAGTTCGGGGAAATCCCTGTTCAGTAACTTCAGTAGCAGAATCATAGTGAGCTTGTAAGTCTGAGATTAGTGACAGTGGAAAAGCTTAACTGATTTCATGTTAGCTTTTTTATTTGTGGGGCATTAGATTAATTCATTTATATTATCTTTGAATAAAGGCTGTTGGAGAACATTAAAAAACTAAAAAAGGACCCGACACCCACCATCTCAGATTTTTACCAAATTCGGTGTGGAGTTTCATAATATAAAGATAAGAATCCACGCCAACTCTTAGCTGAAAATATTTATCGGTTCCCGAGATATCGGCTTTCAAAAATTGGTGAAATTGACCCCGAAAATCCAAAATGGCGGCCATTTTGAATTGACCTAACTTATAACAACCCAGACTTATTCTTCAATATGTTTTCTTCTGAGTAAGCTGCAGACGTGAAACTTGGGATTAAGGTAATTTGAAGCACGGGAATCCTCAATATGGACATTAATTTACACACCAAACTTCGTGTTCCCGAACACAAGAATGTTGTTTGAGAACAGACAACATTACTGTTCGGTAAAATGACAGACACAAACAACAGACTAATGCCTGTATTCAAACAGGCAACGTAAAGTGGTCTGTAGATTGACAGACAGAAAAAGGAGAAATATCTGTATATGAACGCAATTCCATATTATGATCATTCTGTCAATACACAGAACAACCTTTTTCTGTAAATTTACAGATTGGGTTATTCTGTGTATCTACAGAAAAGTAAAGCGTTATATATTTACAGAACAATATTTACGTCCGTTATTGATTTGATTTGATTTACTTTTCATTTTCATGCATATGCTACAATATTTACGGTGAAAAGAAATATGACAATTAATAAGAAAATGGTGGAAGGGCTTTGAAGCCGAAGCTTTTACAAGAAGCCCACCGTAACATATTTAGTTACAAAGTAAATGTAAAAAAAAGGGAAAATAGAAGGATAAAAAGAGGATCTGCCCCACCCCACCCATCATATTGACCCACCCCGTAACTTGTATAGAAGAAAAGTAATGGAGCAGTCAGTTGTGATGAAATAGAAAGATGTCTAATAGAAACATAAACAAAAATGGAGATGAAAATACATAGGGGTGCACTAGAAGTGTTCATATTTAGATATGTGTCTTTTTTAACTTATTAGAAAATATCTTTACGGTTTTGCGTTTTTTATTGAATCACAGATTGGATTCCAGAACTACCATCAGATGCAATTGAGCGTTTAAAAAGTTTAGAATTAATGGGAAGAGAAAATTGTAATTGTATGACATGACTTACCGACCAGGATAGAGCCAACGACCCATTGTAAAGACCAAACAGGACCACCAAGAAGCCATAATCTACCGATCATTGCAGTGAAGACAAAACACATCATGCCAGCTCCTAGTAATTTATTCGCCATTTTGGAAAGATATATGTTCTTCAAGCGAATAACAGTAACTTTGCAAAAAAGATGAGCTATCCGTAATACCTTAAACTAATCGTTATCGCTTTACCACTTTGCCTGTTGTGTTAATGTGTACAAACATTGACCGTACACAAAGTGATATGTGTTATCAAATGAACGGTTCAGCTGCAGGTACTGTCACTTCCCTGTGTGATATCAAGTCCATTACTGCTATTGGTCAGAGATCAATTCGAAAAGCAAGAATTCGCCACAGAAATTCATACATAGAAACCACTTCTGGATTTCTGCTTGCAGCAATTGAAGATCAACAACTCACCCAAAAGCGTCAATTAACCCAAGCTGCTATTTTAAGTAGACTTTTTACGTAAGGTAATGAAATTCCCAATTAATTTATCAGATTGTAAGAAGTTCTTGAAATTAGAAAATAAAGTAAATTCACGGTATTATGTGACACTTCTAAGGGTTTATTGTAAGCGGATGGAAAGCGAAAATGGAATCTTTAACATATGTTTTCATTTAGAAAAAAATGGTTCCAAGAAACAGTTTGTTGCTGCTCGATCTGTAGGCCTACTGCTGACAAGTATTGAAGACTCGCCCCAAACCGCGTGCCGCGCTCTGAAAAGGTTAACTTTCCGTTGCTTGCAAGTGAAGTTTTCTTCTTGTCGCTACAAAATGCAGACAGTAATGAAACGTGATACCTTGTTATCTTTTATCCAGACCTGAGATGTCCATCGCTGCTATGTACACTGTGTTGTGAATAATGACCGTAGCTGTATGTACTGACTGTACACTAGTGTCTAATTACCGACGGTAGCAAGCTGTGTGTGTATTTTCTGGGATCGATGGTGGTGTTTAGCACTTCTGTTACACCTCATTCGAAACTAGGTCAGATTACCGGCATGAGACGTTTCTTTGTGCACGAGTCTTCACACCCTTTAACAGTACTATCTACAGAAGTATGCTGCACGTTTAACGACCTTTTCAAGGTTTCAAGAAATTGAAATGGGGTTTTAACTGAACAAAGATATATGATATAATTAACCAGTCGTTACTTTAACGTATGCACGAGTGTGTCATTTTTTGTCCACCAAGATGGCACGAGTGACCTTCAAATAGCTGCTAAGCGTATTGTTGTCAGCAGATGCGATATGGCTTCTATACGTTATTTTCTGTGGTATTCTCCACTCCCCCCCCCCCTTCCCCCACTTACAGTAAGCACAGCTACACATCACAGAAATTTAAACATAGAAGCCATATCGCACCTGCGACAACAATACGCTGTGCTATTTGATGGTCGCTCGCGCCATCTTGTACACCCAAAGCATTGACTCGCGCAAAGGGGGCCTGCGTTATAGTAACTAGGTTTCGACGAAATCCTGATCTTATCTTCAAAATACCTTTCAGTTTTACATAAAGAAACACTTGATTCCTCAAATATGCTGTGGAAACAATATGCTACTTGAAATCAATTACAACTCACGAGCTTCGACAGTTGTTCTTTTTTGAAAAAAAAAATCCTAGCATGTTCGCAAATGTATAGGCCTACAATCTAACGTTAGGCCCTTAGCTACATACAAAGGGCACAAAGTCCAGCCGTCTATATTGTCCAACATGTAAATTTCGATTAAATCGAAATGTTAGGGCGACGACTTTACAGAAAATGTTTGAGCCCCTGAGAGCAGGTACAAGCAAACATGATTTCATAACTCCCAAGACAACCGTAGCTGATATACATGATCTCTTTCTCGTATTCCATACTCAGCTTGATATTACATTATGCCAGTTAGGTAGACCTATCCAGCCAAACAGTATTAATGGCGATATCGCATACCATAATGGAGAATATAGAGCAGTACTGAACACTAACGCCAAATAGTATTCCATAGTATGTCTCTATGGAATAGAGAACAGCTCTGTTCTCTATTCATATTATACCTCTATGTGGCCAGTATACGCCGCGCGCGAATGTAAGTTGTTACATGTCGTTGAATTTGTTGCAACGCACGTTCGGTTTCCCTTTTCACGATCGTTGCCACGAAACAAGGCAAAACGCGGGAAGTTATGGGACTCAAGATAAACGAGAACTGGACGAAAAGAAAACAGAAGCACTAAAAGCAATGCTAGCCAGTCAACGAGTGAAACAAATCTTACATCCAGATGTGGTCTTATATGAAAGAGCAAAAGTGAGAGATATACAACATTCAAAAGACGAAACTTTTTTCAACATAGTAATCATACTTGTGTTATAATGGTGTGAGACATCCGCCCCGCCTTAGGGTCATAGATAGCTTCTTTACCCTTTCTTCACCTCCACCCCCCCCCCACACACAACCGTAACAACACATAGGTCCCAGTGGGTCAAAACATTACAACTGATCAGAACATCATATTGTGTTATACATAAATGGTACCGTACTGAATCATTTATTTTCCTTCAGTTCACCTTTCAATAAGCTGCTGTAACAGGATCAAGACGTCATGCCCTTTACAATATCATATACGAATGTGTAGTGTAAGTAATCCTTATTAAATACTCCGTCAGCTGACCATATTACGTATACTAGGTACAAAGAGGGTCTAATGGAAAGAATCTCTACCGAGGGAGTCCCCCCCCCCCCCCCCCCC
>JAIPMN010000538.1:12294-34654 GCA_020650975.1 Apostichopus californicus
TCCCCCCCCCCCCCCCCACGGTTGATACAAAGTAGTAGCAACTTGCGTAACTGACGATAGTAACTGCAGGGCGCATGTATAAGGGAGGGGGGTCTGTTTGGTGCCTCGATAATTATTCAACACTCCAAGATTGCGGAAATATTACTATCATAACACTCTCCAATGCTATAGACTCTAAACTAAGTTATCCACTTACATAGGTGTTAGCTGAAATAGTCAGGGTTTATTTCCAAATATGAAGTAATTCCTTCTTTTAATTCTTTTCTTTGATTAATATAGTGAAGAAAATATCACTGATGTCTTACTTTAATTCGATTTAAATTGTATTACTTAGTAATACCTGGTAAAGCTTGGTAATATTTTACAACGAACCCAGAACCTTGCTTTAAATATTATTTCCAAAATCTATAATAAAAGCAGAAAACTATTATGACTACATAAATTCATTCATCATTTTTATTTTGATGTGTTCACAACAGCAATATACAAAGTTAAGAACGTATACAATTTAAACAGTCAAGCAATGCTCATGTTTTGATGAGCAGGTACGTAAAGACGGAAAATCCTGGCGGGCTCGACATGAGCACAGTGCACATGTCACTCCCACGAAGGACAATATGGTAAGTGAAGAAAAGAAAGTATTTCTTATACAACAGGATGAAAAATAAAGACAAAACTGAAACTACAATACTTAAACACACAGTATAAGGGTATGAGGTATGTATAACAAAATTATTGCCTACACGATTTTGTAGTATAATGGCGTACTCTGCCCCCACTGGATTCATGCCTGATAAGGCGCAACTCTTGTCTTTGTCGACTTGATGCATTCTGCTTTTAATAAAGAAGATTGAATTTAAATTTTGAAGAGAAAACAATTATTAAGGTTTTGCATCTATAATATATATTAAGCTCCAACTTTAGGTCCTTTACAAAAAGATAAAATTGTATGGCAAATCATTTGTGATTCCTAAAGCCTGATCTCGAAAGAGATACTTTGGACATACCCCGTTAAATGAAATGGAATAAACAACAAAGGCAAATGAATATATACAAATATATATATGATTATAATGAAATTGAACTAACTTGGAAGAACAGTGAAGAAACTTCCAGCCTCCACCGGGATTAGAACCCGAGTTTCCCGCTTTATAATGTGGACATTTTAACCAACTAGGGTATGGTCGCTAATTGTATGTCCAGATGTTCAAAACCAGTAAGGAAGATCGTAATTCCAATGTATTTATGTGGCACCTGTATCGAACAATGCTACTTCTATTTTGGTTACATATTTGGTCTTACTCTAGAGATCAAACATGATGCTAACCAACTCGAAATCATTTGTGATTCCTAAAGCCTGATCTCGAAAGAGATACTTTGAACAGTCTCTGTAAATTGAAATGGATATATATGACGTAAATAATAATAATAATAATATAATGGTTATATAATTTTATTGTATATAATGTAATTGTAGTGAGTTAGAAAATCCAGAACAGTGCAAAAACTTTCATCTTCCAACGGGATTCGAACCCGGGCGTCACGTTTTATACGCGTAGCGTTGGAAAATCTTGTTGAAGTATTAACATTTTCAAGAGAAAGAATAAGACGAGAGGTTACAATACGTTTTCTAACATGATTTGGACCATTTCCGCCGTTCGGAGCTTTTGGGGCATCTTAAATTGCACCACAGAAGCAGTAGTATTCTTCAGAATAAATGCTTTCAACTTTTCAAAAGTTCCAACCTCGACCAAGTATACAATACACGTTTCTATCTGTTTGGTTTGTTTAAGCTTTCGATAGCAATTATGACGACTGCGAATGTTCTCGTCAATTTCCTGTGTACAAAGAATCAAATAAAGAAGGAAACATTTCAAAATGGTTAAAACTTCAGTGGGGTGTATAGTTTAGTATCGGGCAAATGGCGAAAATGATTTGTAATAGGGTTCTCGTAACCATTACGCAGAGAACTGGGATGAGTTGTAGCCATGATGACCACCATGGCGCAACTAACCATGTTTGTAGTTGATGAGGGGCTAAGATGTCATGCTGTCCAGGGGAAGGAATCTCAGAGGAGGGTGGTCCCTTCCCTCTGAGAAGGGACCACCCTCCTCTGAGAAACTTGGATAAAATGGAGTTCGCTAATAGATCTAAAATGTATAAAACCTTTCATTCAATATGTGATGCCCATATGCTGGAGATTTTTTATCTTTAAAACAGAATTATAAATACCAATACCAAAAATTGTTTTTAACAATCTAAGAAGTTGTCTTTAGTTTGCTCTTCGTAAACAGGATTCACAAGTCAAATATCAACTCATTATATGAAAATAATATCCACAAGTCCATTTATCCTTTTTATCCATTTATCCGTTTTTTTTTACCGATGTACGGGTTAATAGTTTTTGCATGTGTGATTTTGAGATCCCACCGTGAGACGATATATGTAGAACTAATGGTTAAACCGTGTTTATTTGGCATGTATAACTTCATCACGTAGCAACAAGTGTTCCTAACCACCAAGACTATATGCAGGGACTGGCCATCAAACACGGTGGTTAAAAAAGGGAGTATATTCTCATTTCGTGTAGTTACTGCTCCATTGATATAAAAATAAAAAAAAAACTTACCTTAGCCAACTTATTAGAATCGATTGTTCCGTATGTGACGTCAGTCTTCATCTCCATGAAAAAGATGTAGCGAGCTGCACTGTCTTTCTCTGTATGTAAAGATCGATGTGAAGAATGTACACAGGTAACTTATGGTTTTTTGTTCACTTGTTTATAAAATGAGAGTTAATCCAAAAATTGATTATGTCAAAAATATTACATGTTATGACTTTTCTGCATCTATTGGAAATAAGTTAAGTGTTTTTTGTTGTTGTTGTTGTTGTTGTTGTTGTGTGTGACTGAGTGTGGGAGCACTTGTTTTGTATTATAACTGAGGAAATTGAACAAAGGAATCTCAAGTCATCAGAAATCATTTGAAAAGAATTACCACGTCCTTGAGGAATGATATTGTTTAAGGGGTATTGTTGGGGTAAGGGTAAGTGGATTTGAAAAATCGAAAATAATATGGGGTCCTCTGTCTGAATGAAAAACACACCGGTGTGTGTGTGTCCTCATATAGCTTTTGAAAGGAATAACCACGTCCTCAGAAGATTTCTATCGCTAAACACCTACATGAACAGTCCTGCCAATCACATGTCGAGCACCTTGTACATGAAAAGGATTCATTTTCTTCTTGCTGATCGTTCTTTTTCTTGTTTCGGTCCCAAAGATTGGAACAGTCTTCCAAACCGTATAAAAAACGCTCAAACTATTCATATTTTCAAGAAACAGCTAAAACATTATCTGTTTGAACAGGCGTACAATAGCTAATGTCATGTAACTGTTTCATAGAGCCTTTGAACAACTTTTGTTGTAATGGCGCAATGTAAATGTTTCTGATTTATTTATTGATTTATTGATTGATTTTACAAACTCTCAAGCATGTATTGATACGGCATTAAATCTGGAAAGAGCGTTATTTCTCCATCTCCAAACACCCATGTGATATCTTACCAATGTTTGGTAATTTGGATACCAGAGTACTTTCAGCTGCGCAATAGTACGCTATCTCTATCTTTGGCCAAAGAGTGAGGGCGCTGTTCAGTGATTCCACGATGGTAACTTGGTCAACTTTTTCACCAAATATACTCAACATGGCTCCTGTTCTGTAGGGGAAAAAATAGATTGTTGCATTATGTCATATTAAGTGGGTTTCGTTTGGTGTGGGAGGGTGGGCGAGCGGGGGTTGTAAGTTAGTATAGGCAACCACTACATTATGTATTGGTTGCCCTTCTGCAGATTGAAGCAGTACCGTTACGTGTACTATGATTGTGCATGCGTGTGTGTCCGGGCATGGGGCGCATTGGGAAGGGCGGGATACTGGTTATGATTTAAAAAGGTTAGATCGTTATCCTATACCTTCCCTTCTCTAACTTGCTATTGTAAAACATATTGAGTACACCGGTATTGTCTCCTTCGTGAAATAACAAACAAAAACTTGAGCCTGGCTACCAATTAGGATGGTGTGGGTTGGGGAAGGTGGGGTTGGATGGGAAGTAACAACATGAATATAACATATACATCGTATTAACCCACCTGTGGTGAAATTTAATTTTCGGACAGTTATTGTAGAATCCTGTCACCTGGATGACGTCACCGGGCCTGTACCTGTAGAGACCCGATATTTGTGTGATGACCACCTCGTACCTTTCGCCGACTTGTACCTCATCGACTAAATAGGTCTTTGGGTTAGAAGCGTCGCTTTATAGAGAATCATAGGGTAAGACATTAGAAGAGATCTTCAGATGGATTTTGTAACATCCTCGCATAATATATAGGTCATTATTGTCATCAGGAAAGTTTCATTCAAGATAGTTTAGGATCAGAAGATTAGATTGAAACTGGAAACTCTATTTTACCATTTCTTATCTATGCAACTGAGTGCGAAGGAGGCCGGGTTTTGTCAGTGACGTTCGCATGGTCGGGGAGGGTGGGGCAGTTGGGTGGGAGGGGTGGACACAAACCCCACCGTGAACTCCATCGCCCGTCAACCTCACGCTAGAATCTGTCTTAGAGTATTTATTAGTGCAACATTGAATTTAGAACCAATTAGCTACATCTAATTTTATTGTTCTCAATATGCCTCAAACTGCACAATTTGACGTCTAACTTTTTTTTTTCTGGGAGAAGACGCCCATCCACGGGAGACGGTTCCAGCGATTATCCCGATGACATAATCCATCCTTAACTCGCCTCTGGTCTTTCCATAAGATTCATATTCCTATACAAATCAGTCGAGAAGTTAAGAATTTGATCTCCATCGAAATCCTGTGCACGCCACTGGGTCTCGTGGAGACTCAATAGGACGAGTGTATTGAGTTTTCCATGAAATCCTGTGCCTTTCTTACTACTGAATCGATGAGATAAACATGAATGCACTCACATGTCATCTTCGGGGATGAACTCGAAGACGATATGATCTATAGTCAGTAAATATTCTTCGTTTCCCTCTTGCAACGGGTCTACATTATAAGCCATGGTACCCTCTGCGCCCGTATACATTGGTGAGTAAAATGGTATTCCTGCCAAAGACAAAGTATGATATTTTGATGTACTGTGCTTTCACTTTGAAGTGTCCCATAGTTATGAAAATATAGCACTGGTATAGGATGACTTTAGGCAAAAATAAACTTTTGTTGTGTTAAAATCCCCCTCCCACCCCCAAAAAAAATTATGTAGTATTGATTAGTAATGTTTCCAAAATATGTACCTTTGGAATATGCTATGTGAAGCTTCTTTAAGGCTTCGGTTCCTCAGTGCAGGCCTAAACGTTAATCCATTGTTTTGAAAAAAATGTAAATAACTCACTGAAAACATGTTCTTTTAAGTTCGTGTAACAACCCAAGTTCAACGAAGCCTCCTTGGATGACATTCAACGATATTTGTCATTGGTAAATTTGTCATGTATTGTATAGAGGCCATAAAAGTATTATATTTTCCCGTTGAGGATTGTGCGGTACGGTCCGTTTGTTAGACTAAGTAGTCTAGCCACTTTCATTGTTAACGGGGTCATTACTCACAAAATAACACTGTTATAGAATATACAAAATGGAGTGGTAGTATTGTTTTGGGACGGTGAACAACAAATCAGAATCCGTAGACAACGACAACTGTATAAACAATACCTTGTAAGTGATGCGATTAATACCGACAACCTCTAAACTTTCTTCCTTCTTTCAGATTAAACCGATTGAACGTAAAATCTATATTACAATATATTATATAGCCGTGTGAGTTTTGGTTAGTCTTTAGCAAATACTATGAGCAATTCTTGTAGTTTCTAAACTATTTGGAACAAAGTTTGTGCTTACTCCTTAGAGGATGGAAAAAAAGTTCTAAAAATGGAACTTTATCCAAATCTTTCTGGTGTGGAACTAACTGCAGCACCTAACGGCACCACTTTTCAAAGTTATGAAAATGTTGTGACGGCTGGCGATACGAGTTAAAATGAGGATATAGGAGCTATGATGCAGCATTTAGCCGTAGCAGATTCCGATAGAGTCCCTTGTAAGACAACTTCTATTTGTATTGTTAGTAACCCATTCATTCATCTCCAGTCATTCACTAAATCATTCCGTCACATTCCACTCCTTCAATATAGCTAAGGCATGCTAAGTACCCTCATTTCGTGCTCACCTCATTTGACTAACACTCCTTCAATATAGTTAAGGCATGCTAATTACCTTCATCTCATGCTCACCTAATTTGACTAACACTTCAAATTAATAATACATCTCCATTCATTTCCATTCACCCGCATCCCACCCACATTGCTGTTCCTTTGTAACTACTGTAACAGTTTTTCTACTAGGGCGTCAGGACAAATGATTTAGTTGAATTTAGTGTAGAGCTGCCGTGGCTACCCGCACGTGAGAAGGTGTGTCCTAAGACTTAACTTTCATAAGTAAGTTGCATATATTTGTTCTATCTTGTAATTTCAATTTACAAGTTCAAAGAGTAGAAGCTTCCTTCCTATTTGTTCTTTTTTTCCCCAATGGAATTGGCAAAAAGTCTTCAATTCGTTGTTGTATTTATGTTGGGTTGCCATTGTTAAATCCAGAGAGGGGAGCCTGTTTAGATTCTATGATATCAATTGGTGGAAACAAGAAGATCATAGGATGGCTACTCACATAGCCTCAAGAGATCAGTTCTGTTTTTTATTTCCACCTCTAACACAATACCGGTCCCGTTTCTAACCGAAAATTTCTAACTCCATGATTGAAATACCATGTCCCATGATTCCCATGAGAGAAGTAATATAAGCTATCGTCACTGTAATAACTGGATATGCCGTTCATCTCAACTTTGATTTCCTTTGGACATGTGCTGCTGACGTCATTGAACGACTTATGAAAATACGAATAAATCATTTTGTCTTTTACCTTTTCCTATCGTCTCCATTAGTTGGTTCCTTATACCAAGATTATCGATAGCTGTCACATGTGTCATGTTTGGCCAAAGCCTCTTCATGATCCCATGTTGACCCTTCTCACACTCTTGTCGGACCTCTTCTGCCCTCTGTAAATCTCCTTTGCCCATTAACCGTACGAGATTCTTTCTCATTTCCAATGGTAGTTTAACTGAGTCGTTAATTGTGCCATTCTGTATGTCTGTCACCATTTTCGGCCAATGTTGATTTAGATATTTAAAGCCTTCAACGATCATGCTAATAAACGGAGCCAATGTCATTCCAACTTCTCGCTCTTTTAAAGCAAATAGAAAGTGGACGTAGAACGCGTCGTGAATTGTTTCGATCAAAAACCCATGCGCAGGTGTGACAAATGATACCATGTATGGCAACATCCTTTTTTCTATCACCATTCCTGGAGCTATGCTAAGATGACCGCCCTTGGTTCTGCTTTGTTCGGCATTGCAATGCAGTCGAAATGTTTTCTGCATAGGTCGGTAGTTCGGAAAGGATTCTGTGAAGATTGCAGTCATTACAGCGAAGTCATTTAAGTACTCCATCGTATTTTTAGGGATTAATTTACCCTCTCCTGTAGTACCGCTCGTTGCAACTAACCTCGTCGTCCTCTCAGCCGTCATATCGTTCGTGCCTCCCTTAGCAAGTTTTTCTACAAATGTCTCGTATCGATTATAAAGCGTTAGTGTATGCTTCGATTGAAATTCTTTTAAGCTTTTGATTTCATCTAGTTTATGCTCGATTGCATAAGCTGTATATTTATTTCTCGTCAGTATCGCTGTCAGTCTGTTTTCCTGGGCTAGCCTAGGATCGCGCGTCGATGATCGTAGTTTAACCAACCTCTTCTTACCAGAATATAATGCGTAGTAAGCAAATGCGAAATGCAGCAATGCCGAGAGTATCGAGGAATTTTGGGAAACTCTTTGAGATGCGATGAAGAGAAGGATGACCCCTAATGTACATAAAATGAACATTAAAGTACCTGTAAAAGAAATTAGAAAAAAAAAATGTTTTTTTCCTTTCGTTGCTATACAGTAACGGTATTCTCCGCCTATAAACGTCTACAGGGTTATCACAATAGGTAGCCTACAATCTAACACAACGTTAAGAGTAAATCGCAGTTCGATTTAAAGTCTTGACTCTTTTTTTAAACATATCTGACTTTCTCAATATGCCCATGTAATAAATCGCAAAGTAATGCGATTTCAGAATCGAATAGTGTTAAATTTATATCCAAAGGAAAACACCTGATCTGCACGGATAACTGATGCCATAGAATGGTCAAACATGATCATCATTCGACATGAATGGTAGCGCTATTGTCAGGGCGTCCTTTGTTTGTCTGAGATATGGTATTTAAATTAAAATAATAGTTATTTGAAATGGCATGAAAATGGTAAAAAATGATGCGAAAGTTTGCGCCCCAAATCTTCCAATTTTCCAACTTCAGTAGCTCTGTCATACTACAACCTATTCTGTAAGTTTTGATTAAAAAAATTATGTTCATTTGAAAGTGACTTTACAGTATAATTGCCACTGACTCTATACACCACACATCATGGTCATGGAATTATTTCGTTTACATGGTTAACCACTGCTGTATGGATCAAAACCTTAAGACTGTAACAGTGCTATACACGGTAAATGGAATAGCTATAGATTATATTGTGTGTAAGTGTGCTGAATCCTGGAGAAAGGCGCCAATGTGAATGCAAAAGGTCATAATTATGACCTTTTTTGTTAAACGGTTCTCTATACTTTCAATGCCATTGATATCACCTTTCCTGGCCCTTTTGTGAATAACAGGTTCGGGGGGAATCCCTGTTCAGTACCTTCAGTAGCAGAATCATAGTGAGCTTGTAAGTCTGAAATTAGTGGGCAGTGGAAAAGCTGAACTGATTACATTTGAGCTTCTTATTTGTGGGGTCATAATCATTACCTTTGTGGGGTCATAATCATGATCTTTTTTGTTAAACGGTTCTGCATACTTTCAATGCCATTGATATCACCTTTCCTGGCCCTTTTGTGAATAACAAGTTCGGGGGGAATCCCTGTTCAGTACCTTCAGTAGCAGAATCATAGTGAGCTTGTAAGTCTGAAATTGGTGACAGTGGAAAAGCTGAACTGATTTCATTTTAGCTTCTTATTTGTGGGGCATTAGATTAATTCATTTATAATATCTTTGAATAAAAGCTGTTGGAGAACATTAAAAGTATGTAGCTCTTGACTTAAGTTAGAGAATGTAAAAGCTGTCTGCATGGGCATGTGCAGACTTTTGATTTTAATTCATATTTTTTCCCCGGGTTACTTAGGCACATGTTGGTACTTATTGGAAGTTGAAAAGGAAATTGAAAACTACTACCTTACGATGGTCTGATATATGATTTTCCATTTTACTTTCTCACTTTCCTTATTCATCTATAAAGTAATGTTATAATATTCAAGAAGTTGCTAAATGCTTTCTTAGCTGTTAAGCCAGTTCACATCACTTGAATGAATAACAGTATGATTTGTTTAGCTTAACACAAAAGGGTCATATCAGCAAAGTTGTTTTCCTGTACAATCTAGATTTACCTTTAAAATACTGTTGAGGGAGCCTCAGGGACAAAACAAAGTGTGTGCGGAAATTTCCTCTGAAGCTTTTGAGATTTCCTTACATGCAGTGTTGGGTATTTAAAATGTGATGTAAAAAAAAGCCCTTTAAAAAAAGCCCTTTTTCATTTAAGGTTACCAGGTGTCAAAACTTGAACACTATCTAAATATGCTATTTCCAGGTAGAACACTGCAGTAGCTGGTATATATGGCTATGGCTTCTCTATAATGAGCACAAGAACCCTATTGTTTTTGGTGCAATGTACAGGTCTTGTGGGTTCAGCAGAGGTTACTCTCTGCAGATTTTAAACATGACATTATTAGATAGACAGTTCATCAAATGTTTTGAATTATCTTATTTTGGCAAAGAACACGTGAGATCATCCCTTTGCAATTGCTCTTATTAGAGCTTGGGAGTGTTATTACAACTAGTACATTTAATATGACAGATATTGTTCAAATATTTGCCCAATAATGCCTGTCTTTAAACACCAAACTTCGTGTTCCCGAACACAAGAATGTTGTTTGAGAACAGACAACATTACTGTTCGGTATAATGACAGACACAAACAACAGACTAATGCCTGTTTTCAAACAGGCAACGTAAAGTGGTCTGTAGATTGACAGACAGAAAAACAGAATGTCTGTTTATGAACGGACACTATATTATGATCATTCTGTCAATACACAGAACAACCTTTTTTTCTGTTAATTTACATACTGGGTTATTCTGTGTATCTACAGAAGAATAAAGCGTTATATATTTACGATATTGATTTGATTTGATTTGATTTACTTTCCATTTTCATGAAGATATTCAAATGTTTACGGCAAAGAAATATGACAACTAAAAAGAAAATGGTGGAAGGGCTTTCAAGCCGAAGCTTTTACAGGAAGCCCACCGTAACATAATGAATCACAAAATAAATGTAAATAGAAGGTAAAAAAGAAGGATAAGAAGAGGATCTGCCCCCCCCCCACCCTATCATATTGACCCACCCCGTAGCTTGCCCAAAGGAAAAGAAATAAAGAAAGATGTTAAATAGAAACATAAAAAAATGGAGATGAAAATACATAAGGGTAAACTAGAAGTGTTCATATTTAGATGTGTCTTTTTTGACATATTAGAAAATAACTTTACGGATTTTGCGTTTTTTATTGAATCACAAATTTGACTCCAGAACTTACTACCATCAGATACAATTGAGCGTTTGAAAAGGTCAGAATTAATGGGCAGAGAAAAAAGTGTTGGGAGGACGTGGTATTGTGGGAATGTATATTATGAGTGAAAGAAAGACATTTTTAATATATATATTCTACATGAAACAATGGTGGCAACCAATTGACATTGCATTTTCCCGTAAATTAACATAGATTGTTTATTATACAGTGTAGCAGTATTTAGACATATAGCTTAGTTACAGCAAAGCTGTTTTGAGGATGCCAATAACTCGCTGCAGAGAAGTTTAGAAGTGTTGACAAGTCAATATTTGAGAAAAGGATGTTTGTGTCGTCGGCAAACAGAATAAGAATAGAATACATGGATCAGAGTTGTTGTCATTCATATAAATTATAAACAGGAGAAGGCCAAGAATACAACCTTGCGGAAGATATATGGATTCACTTCTTTTAAATGATACTTACTGCTTCCGATGAGTCAGACCTAAGTAACTCTTATACCAAGCTTGTGAGAAATCTCATGCTAGTAGTTGGCTAGCTTGTACAATAGGATACCATATGAATCAAACGTTTCTGATAAAACCAAGAAAACACCACCAGCCAGGGCAGTTTAAGTGGTGTCACTTGCTTTTGGTTATCTTGTCAGTAGTATTTAGATTTATATAGATCAGGAGAGAAAATAACCCTTTGTAAATACCTCGCAGGACCAGGGAAAATATTAATAATCCTTGGGTTTATATAGTAACACTTAGTTTAATTGTATGATATGACTTACCGACCAGGATAGAGCCAACGACCCATTGTAAAGACCAAACAGGACCACCAAGAAGCCATAATCTACCGATCATTGCAGTGAAGACAAAACACATCATTCCAGCTCCTAGTAATTTATTCGCCATTTTGGAAAGATATATGTTCTTCAAGCCAATAACAGTAACTTTGCAAAAAAAAAAAACTATCTGTTAAACCTTAAACAAATCGTTATCGCTTTACCACTTTGCCCGTTGTGTTAATGTGTAGAAACATTGACCGTACTCAAAGTGATATGTGTTATCAAATGAACGGTTCGGCTGCAGGTAATGTCACTTCCTTGTGTTAAATCAAGGCAATTACTGGTATACTGTAGGTCAGAGATCAATTCGAAAGAATTCGCCACAGAAATTACAACATAGACACTCCTAGATTTCCGCTTGCAGCAAATTGAAGATCAACAGCTCACCCAAACGCGCCAATTAACCTACGCTGCTATTTTAAGTAAAGTGTTTACGTAAGGTAATGAAATTCCCAATTAATTTATCAGATTGTAAGAAATTCTTTAAATAAGAAAATAAAGTTAATGTGCAGTATTATGTGACACTTCTAAGGGTAAATGTATGCGGATGGAAAGCGAAAGGGAATCTCGTCGTTACTTTAACGTATGCACGAGTCATTTGTTTTTGGTCTACCAAGATGGCGCGAGTGACATTCAAATAGCTGCAAAGCGTATTGTTGTCAGCAGATGCGATATGAATTCTATACGTATTTTTTCTGTGGTATTCTCCACTCTCCCCCACTTACAGTAAGCATAGCTACACATCACAGAAATTCATACATAGAAGCCATATCACACCTGCGACAACAATACGCTGTGCTATTTGATGGTCACTCGCGCCATCTAGTACACCCAAAACATTGACTCGCACAAAGGGTACCTGCGTTATAGTAACAATGTTTCGACGAAATCGTCAAAATACCTTTCAGTTTCACATAAAGAAACACTTGATTCCTCAAATTAGCTCGAACTTTGTGGAAACAAGATGCTACTTGAAATAAATTACAACTCAATGGCTTAATTAGACAGTTTTTTTTTTGGAAGAAAAAAAACCTTGCATGTTCGCAAATGTAGGCCTACAATCTTACGTTAGTCCCTTAGCTACATACAAAGTGCACAAGTCCAGCCGTATCTCGATTAGATCGAAATGAGACCACTTTACAGAAAAGGTTTGAGCCCCCGGGGAGCAGGCCCTCGAGCTGGAGGGCACCAACAAGTTATAATGGGACGCCAATAATTAAAGGAGGGGAACAATACTCATGTACTCTTACTTGTGAAGCTTTTGTTTACATGATGGTGGGACAAGGCCCGGTGGGGATGGGAAAACACTAGTCAGAAAGTGGATGGAGCATTCTCCTAGGCCCAGCCTGGCTAACGGACTGCTGGGGAGGGATTCATAATCAAATGGAGTCATAAAGCCACCTTACACAAATGCTCATTGAATGATAAAGACTGATACACATTGCGAAGTCATGTTGAGGTAAAACATGAAGCAAATCCTTCCTATGCCAAATCTGGTCCAAAGCTGACTAGGTACTCATCCATGCGTATTTCAATTGCCCTGAATGTGTATCACCCCTTACCCTCAATTGACATTTGATGCCAGTTCATCTGTCTACTTGTAACTGACACAGCTGTTCGCCAGAACAACTTTCAGTGCAGAATTTGCTAATCAGTGTAACCTGGTTCCGTTATGTTATTGATCATTACTTTATAATGGGGGTAGATTGTTTATTTCCCCAATTTTCCGGATGAAATCCGTAGTGTCATGCACATAGGGCGATAGGGCCGAAACAAGAGGTTGGATGAGAAGATCCACGAGTTTTGATTTTTTTTTTTTAGTCGCTGTTCCATTACCAGATATTATGGGCCTCCCGGGATTGCCTTCTTTGTGAATTTTGGGTAGAAAATAAAAGTGACCAGGTTTTGGGTCGTTTTCATGGAAGTTTGGGCCTAAGTTGCTGTCAATGGAACCGATAGAGACTATATTTTGGATGACTCTGTTCACGTTTTGTGTGATTTCTTGAGTAGGATCAGAATCCAGGAGTTTGCATTGTTGAGGGTTGCCGAGTAGTCTATTGGCTTCCTCTCTGTAGAATTGTTTGCCCATAGCGACAATTGCAGAACCCTAGTCTGCTGGCTTGATGACAATGTCATCGCGCTTCCGGAGTCCAATGATAGCCTGTCTCTCAGTTTTGCTGAGGTTGTCGCGGAAGTCTGGGGCAGAGGTCTGTGTTTTTAAATCCTCTTCAATTGCCGAAATAAATTATTCAAGAGGCGCACAGTGGGCCTTGGGCGGATTCCACGAGCTTTTTTGGCTTAAAATTGGAATGCAAGTCGTTGGTTTGTTGTGTGGTGTAATTGCCATTTTCGTCGGCAAACAATATACGGAAACGTAAGCGTCGATAGAACATATTTAGGTCAAGAGAAAGTTTCTGAGTGTCAACTTGCCGTGGTTTAGGGCAAAAATTTCGACCTTTGGAGAGTACGTTTGTTTCTCCTACCGAGAGTTGGCACTTCATGGTAACAACTGCAATTTTGGTGGTGTTGCATGCGGTCTGTATCTTTTTGCGACGGAATCTGCGAGACCTGGTTCTTTTTTAGGTTTCAAGTTGGGTTTCACCAGAAGACTTAAATACCTCTCTTTGGGCGACATTATCCCTCTTCAATTTGTAAACTTGTCTTGAAGCTAGGGTATGTGAGAGGTTCATGCATATTTTGGAGATGGAGTCAAGCTTGCTTTCGAACTCGTTCTTAGGGAGTTCTTTTTGTAGTTTTCTGGTTTTGGAATCAATTTG
This sequence comes from Apostichopus californicus, assembly GCA_020650975.1. Lineage (NCBI taxonomy): Eukaryota > Metazoa > Echinodermata > Holothuroidea > Aspidochirotida > Stichopodidae > Apostichopus > Apostichopus californicus. The sequence continues at coordinate 26,706 of JAIPMN010000538.1, forward strand.
CTGGCTAAGTTCGTGAATGGTTTTTCGATAAATACTTATTTGCACAGCCATTAATTCAAGCGAAGCATTCTTAAGGATGCCTTTTAATTGGCAAAGCTGTCGGTATCAGAAATTGATCAACCAGCACGGACCGACATAAAAGGCAAGAACTTTGATTGTCGAGCTTAGTTGTTAAAAACTTTGGCGACAAAGATATTGTAGAATGTCACCTACAATATTAGTGACTTAAAACATTAGGCCTAGAAAGATCACCTTAAAGTGTCGATATTATTTTGTATGTAAGGCATGGTATACAATGCAATTGTGACCATCTTTAAAAAGTTGTTTTTGGACCCCTGGTTATAAACATCAGTATATAGGTTATGTAGGCCCGTACTGAAGATGTACATGATCGTAGCACGGTGGAACGCAACTCGTGTTTCAATGTTCTTTCTTTGGCGGAATCAACTAGGCATGATGGCAGTTTTCTCTAATCATGTTACTTGCCCATGCACAGTTGGGTCCTGCAAACCCGTCTGCCAAGTAAAATTACCCGTGATGTGCGCTTCTTACAGGGGCACTTTTGCACCTCCAATCTGATTACCCCAACTTTTTGTTTGTCATCCACTTGCACCCCTCTCACCCCCGGCCCAACTGTTTGGGTGCTGCTACTGTTTCCTTTACATAGTCACGTTTCCTACCTTCATGTAGTCTCTCAACTGATCTGCGACTCTACAGTGCTTTACTTTGGCTTTAGTTTTACTGAATAGTCTTTACATTGCAATGTTCCTGTTATACAAACAAGTTATAGTAGTGAGTGATTACCTTTCAAGACACCGTATAGAATAGTCTGAAACAACGTTATCGTCAGTTGGAGTACCGAGGTACTCGTTTAATCTATTTGTTCAATTAACAGATAATATAGGCAAACATGCACAAATGACACAGCAGGAACAGTCACTTGAAATTGAACTTTGAACACATTATTTAGATCAAATGTGTTTGGCTACTATACATACATCGGATCAAAACAGAAATAGACTTATACCTCTCTTGTTCGAATTACACATTTCGGTTTGGAGAAACAGGGCACAGTCAACATCCACATGGTGGCAAAATTTGGAGGCTGATTCCATGGCTCGATATATCCTATTTTAGAGTAATTACTTGATAGGTCTGATAAGCGCAAATGTCAAATAACGAGTAGAGGGAGATTCATAATCATGGATCAGTAATAACCTACCAAGTCTATCATGCAGTAAATAGTGTGGTGATCTATGTTAATGCAGCTATTTAAGTAGCGGTACTCGAATAATGCAAGCCGGTCATGTAGTAAGTCTATCCTGTTCAACTAATGTTATCAAATATCAAAACCTATGTTACTAGCTCAAATGGTTACCCGGGTTCAAGTAGATCCAAGGCAGTTCTCTCACTGAGACTGAGACTTCTTCATTTACTATCAGCAATTATAATGTTATAAAAATAAGAAAACGGCTGTTACAAAGGTAACCTTATTGCATCATATCTACATTTCTATTACTTTCAAAAACGTTATTTATTCTGATGATAAGCTAACATTGATGGCTTAGTTCGCCCGCCCCCTCCCCACGTATGTCTGTTGTGTTACAATTATTATATCAATATCATTCATTATTTGGAGATTAGTTTTTCATCTGCGATAACTACCTTGATATAATTGCTTACGTTTTTCTCTCTCCATTTAACATTTGTACAATATTAAATGAGTATTACTTGTACAAAATATTTATTGGTTGTAGTAGCAACTGATTAACTTTGTCATATTATGCTCTTCATGCAAAGTAATTTCATCATAGGCTCTCTCACCTCTCTCATATATAACATTCGCACAAAACAATAAGAAACACCATACTAAAAGTTTCTTTCAAATACCACGTAGGCTATACCGTCATAATTGTATGTATGTGAGTTAGGGTTGGAGAGTGGGGGGGGGGGGGGAGTTGACGTGGAGCAAAATGACGCACAAAAGTCCGTAATGGACTGATACTATCTATAGGTGAATAGCAATGACGGCCATCAGAAAACGCCACCCCAAAGGGTACTAACATTGGCGATCTCACTACGTTCTGTTCCTTCTCCTTGTCCGCCCCCCCTTTTTTTCCGTGTGGGAGTAATATATACGTGGAGCGTGGTGGTGAAATGGAACGACAATAAACTTGCGATATAAGATTGATTGCCACCTAAAGATTCGATTTCTGGCCGCATCTTGTGTTTAAATGGAGACTTGTGGGTAATTTGTAATTATAACTGCGTGCACCGGTTTGTGGCTGCACACTATTGGAAGTTATCCAGGGACAAGTATATGATCATGGCGCATAGTTATGAGACTGTTTGGACTGTCGATCCACACTCGGATGTGTGGTTGTGACAAATACAAGACTATAAGCATATTTTAACTGTAATTTTAAAGCAAATTGTCTAGCATTAGCACGGTCATTTCCTTAGTCCTGAGTTTCTTTGGCATCTTGAACTGTACTTCGGAAGCCGTAGTATTCGCAAGCACAAAGCTTTTCAACTTCCCAAAGGTATTGGACTTGACCAAGTATACTTTGCAAGGTGATATTTGGTTGGTATCTCTGAAGGTTCTGAAAAACTCATGGCGGTTGTAAATGTTCTCGTCAATTTGCTGCGGAGGGCAAGGAATATAATTAATTCAAAATATATTTAAGCAAAAAAGTACCACCCTGTTGTGTATAAACCATATATGGTGACATGGAATTAATATCTACAGGTTATGTAAAAAATCAATCAAATGTGTTTGGAGTGACCCTTTAAACCCAAAGTTTACTACAGGTTTTGACTTTACATCAGTCTGACGAGGCATTGTATTATTCATACATGGTTGGACGCCCTCGATATAGCTATATAAGAGTGAAAGCCATCAGTCTACTCTTAAAAAGTGAATTATTACCGATTGAAATCAGTCCATCTGTGTCTCACAAATACAATGTAATCCTGTACTATCTACTTGGTAAATCTTTGAAAGTTTTGCCTAATTTCATCTTTCATGGATCGAGTCAAATGAAATAAAGTAACAGGTAAGAATTCAGATGCGTACAACTAAATGAGCCCATTCAAAGTAACATCTTCGAGGACTATCGGCATTCCATGTGTATTCCCTCTCCCCCTCTCCATCCCGCTCCCTCTTCGACCAAAGTAAAGCACTGACCTCACTAAGCTTATCTGTATCAATGTTTCGCACTGACGTATCTTCGTCGTTCCCTTCCATCTCCAGGAAAAACACGTAATGGGCTCCTTTACGCTTGTCTGGGGAACGAGAATCGAATGTGGTTAAGGGCAGTTAGGGTATGTTGCATTATCTCATAATGCACATCATTGTCTTTATGGAGAGTGGATTGCGATAACCAAAGCAAGGTTATCAATGTACAAAGTCAGTACCATGACAGACACGTTATTATTGGTAGAAGCTATCTCTTTGGTGCAGTTAACTATCAGATTTATTAATGAAGTTGGGAAGTCTAATTTGCTTTAATGCACGGTCGTCGGCCTTCAGGTTGCACAAACGGTCTCCCCATCCCGATAATATAAATGGTTGATATGGTGCTACCGACTAAGATCTAGATAAGCTAGTCGGTTTAGTGTTGGGTTAATAACATGTCAACTTTACCGTCTGTATTTGCTCGTGCTGCCGATACCATGGTGCTCTCAGTTACAGAATAGTGCTTCAAGGTAACTCCCTGCCAATTTCCCAGGGCAGCAGTCAAAGATCCCGTGATAACAACTTGATCAACCTTCTCACCGAATAAATTCAACAAAGTCGCTGTCCTGTGAAAACAATAACATAAGGTTAACATATAACCAACTAACATGAAATATGATTAACATCTTGACTAGCATGAACTATTAGTCAAAGTCAATAAGTGCTTTGTAACTAACTAACGAATTAGATTCATCAAATATATATTGGCTCATGACACAGTATATTGGCATAGACACGGACTGATAAATTAAAAATCAATCGGTTACAGAGTTATTGATAAGGTAACCCGAGTGAAGCATGCCAGACTAGTACAGATCCATGCTCATTATTACTCTTCAAATCTTCACCCATTATATCTGGCATTGTGCACACCCCCTCCACCTTCTCTATCAAGTGACCGAATGACTTCGTGGAACTATTTATAAATGTTTCCCTAATAGTATGTAATTCCTTACTGTAATGGTGATTTTGTAAACATTATTTCATTATACCTGTAAAGGAACTTTACTTTGGGACAGTTTTGGTAAAACCCTGTAACCTGTATGACGTCACCAAACCTGTAGCGGTAAAGACCCCACAGCTGTGAGATGACCAGTTCGTACTTCTTCCCGATTTCAACTTCATCAATTAAGAAGGTCTTTGGATTATCTTCGTACCTTTGGTGAAAAATCGATACGAATAATGTCAAGAAATTGATTGCTGACAAGCTCCCGTATTGCAGAAAGAGAGCGGCTTGAAGAGCAACAGTTCCTCAATGACAACATAAAATAGTTCCGGGGTTAAGCAATAACGTATTTTTTTGCATAAAGTAAACTTTCTAATGAAGTATCAACACCAAACTCCGATAAACACGTCTTTGAAAACATGCAATAAACTGCACAGCGATGGTATTTCAATCACTCATTAAAACCCTGATCATGAGTTTAATCACAAACATCTGCTTCATTATGTCAATTACAAAAAATAAATTGGGTCTCTTGAATAGTTTGTTACAACTAATGAGAATAACATCCTAACTTATATAGGCTGAGCTCATTATATTGTTGTGGTTATGGTTTGTTATTGTCATTAGATTATTGCGGTTGTGATTTTTTATTGGCAATGAGTTTTTTAAAAGTCAATTATAAATGTGAGAATGCTAACAGTTGCTTAAACGTTTTTAAAAGAAATTTCTTCGAGATTATGATTCTTCAAAAGTTTGACAGACATATACGTAGGAGTGTTGAATTGGACAGTTATGTTAAAATTTGAGTGGCAGGACCACACGTGTAGGACTTGTGCATGAATGATCAATATGCTGTTTGGATTTGCACCGTATTAGAGTGATGACCTGTAATGACCAGATTTTTGAAAGAGGAGAACAACCCCATGAGATACGTCGGGAGCATTGCACTCAGGCTGTTCATTAATGACTTGATTCAAGAGAGGAATAAATCTGATGCAAAAACAATTTACACTTACACATCACCCTCGTTGATGAATTCGAAAATGACTTCTCTTATATTCAAAACAAATTCTTCGTATCCTTCCTTGATAGGATTCAAATTGAATCCAATGAGGGCCTCTGACGATCCGTACAACATTGAATAAACCCGAATGCCTGAAAAATTGAATTTGTTTTATTGTAAACTATCATCATGCAGTGTGCAATCTATTTTTGGTAATAGAAATGATGGATCGTGTCGCCCATGGAGTGGGGCACCAGAAGTGTCAACCAAAGGGGTAACCGTAAGTAACTGCTAACGCACATGGACGAGATTACCCCAGATAGGTAAAAATGTTTCTAAGTTTGCAAAAAGCATTTCTAGTTGTTGAGCATATTCGTCCATTTACTTGGATGCAAACTTCCATTTTAGTGTGTAATCTAATCAAGTTTTCTTTGCAATACTCTTTTATTTTTCCAAGGTCGAACCTCCTCGACGATTTTGTTACTCTCAGGAATTTTCTACTTCAGATTGGTACATACTTAGTACTTTTTATCACGGTTGTCAAATTGTACATGTCCTTGACTCCTGATGAATATCTGACTGTATTGTGATTTCGGAAAATTATGCATAGTTTTCTTCCAAAATTATGGTAGTCAATTGACCCCCTAGCAATCCATCAACCACCTAGAATCTTTCAATTTACATTCATTTTATTCCGTCATTTATTGTGCGAAAGACTAAACCCTGTTAATTTCGTAATCACACGAAAAGTTACCGAATATGCCTTGAACTTTAATGACGCATGACATGACGGAAGTCAGCTTTGTCAGTTTCAGGTTGGATTTAATTTATAAGCGGTAGTAATTTAGCAATATAGTACTCACCTTTAGCAACAGTCTGCATTAGTGTTTCTCTTAATCCGATGTTATCAATGGCAGTAATACTCTGCATAGTAGGCCAGAGTCTTTGCATGATCCCCTCTTGACCTCTTTCACATTCTCGTCTGACCTCCGCTGCTCTCTCAGCGTCTCCCTCTCCCATTGCCTTTGTCAATTCTTCTCTGATTGACGCAGGAAGAGTCAACGTGGCATTTATAGTGCCGTTGGCAATATCCTCTACCATTTCTGGCCAATGCTGTTCCAAGTACTTGAACCCATCTACTATGATACTAGTAAAAATAGCGAAGGTTGACCCAAGATCTCTCTCCCGAAGAGCAAACAAAAAATGAACATAAAAGGCATCCTGGATATTCTCAATTAAGAATCCCTCCGGCGGCGTGGAAAATGATATTAACTGAGATTTGATCCCTCGGTCAACTGCTGCTCCAGCTGCTATTGTGATACCAGCCTCGCTTTCCCTGATTTTTGAGTTGCAGTGAATCCTGAAGTCCTTATGCAATGGTTGAAAGTTTGAGAAAAACTCAGATTGGACTCGTAGTGTGATACCGAGAACATAGAACATTTGATTAATGTCTTGCGGAATATGCTTCCCTAATCCCGTGGTACCACTCGTCAGTACCAATCGTGTAACTGGCTCAACCGTCATTACGTTCTTCTCACCCTTCGCTACCCTCTGAATGAACGGCTTGTAGTGGTCATATTGCGTCAGTGGGTGTTTTGACTGGAAATCTTTCAAGCTGTGAATGTCTTTCAAGTTAAACTTTCGTCCGTAATCTGTATTTTTGTTTTTCGACATTATCAGTTGAAGTCTGTCTTCTTGTGTGCTTCGAGAATCCACGCAGCCCTGACGTAACTCAACGAGTCCTCTCTTTCCAATGTAGATTAAGTAGTATTTGAACATAAAACATGCGAGCGCTGAGAAGAGGGTGTGATACTTGGAAACACGACGAGTTGATATAAAGAGATAAATAACTCCCAGGAGAAAACTCGCAATGATCAAAACACCTGTAACGATAAAATTTTAAGATTTATCTCCACTCTCAACGGGGAGGGAGAAAATAAAATTCTTGAGCAGTACTTTTACACAAATTACATTTCAGCTTGGTCTGAGATTGGAAAATTTACGTCAAGAATGGATCAGGAAAATAGTTTATTTTTACCATTTAGTATTTGCATGTTCGACGTTTAGGCACCAGGGTTGTATTACTCGATCACAACTGCACTATTCGACCATTGTTCTGTAAACTCGGAGTCGGGTTGGTTTGGATTGGATTCACCCTGGTGGAAATTCCAGTTGAACTTTTGAACTGGGTTCAACTGGAATTTTCTATACGGAAATTGGCCCAAATTTGAACTAGGTTGAACTGGGTGAACTGGGGTTCCCAACTGGTTCAACTATGTTTTACTGGGTCCAACTGGTTCAACTATGTTTTACTGGGTCCAACTGGTTCAACTATTTTTTACTGGGTCCAACTGGTTCAACTATGTTTTACTGGGTCCAACTGGTTCAACTATGTTTTACTGGGTCCAACTGGTTCAAGTTCAACTATGTTTTACTGGGTTCAACTGGTTCAACTATTTTTTACTGGGTCCAACTGGTTCAACTATGTTTTACTGGGTCCAACTGGTTCAACTATGTTTTACTGGGTCCAACTGGTTCAACTATGTTTTACTGGGTCAACTATGTTTAAATGGGTTCAACTGGGTCAACTATGTTTGCTGGGTTCAACTGGGTCAACTATGTTTTGCTGGGTTAAACTGGGTCAACTATGTTCTACTTCTTATATTTTTAAATAGTTTGAACTGGGATTCTCAACTGGTGTTATCTACACTTATATAACACCACACTATTAGAAGTTTTCATTTTTAACAGTAGATCTATAC
>JAIPMN010000539.1:3044-13232 GCA_020650975.1 Apostichopus californicus
GGGGCCTTCACTTCAGAGAAAGTTCTATCTATCTCTCTCTATCTCTTTGTCTTAGATATATTTTATCTAGAGAGAGCTTCGATTGATCTGTGGTTTTTAGTTTTCTTTCTGTGTGTTATTTTCTTTTCTTTGAAATGATCAAACATGCAATTTGTTTGCTGGCAACAGAGACACATCACCAAGAAGAAGAAAGCTGAGAGATGGAATAGCAACCCTGTCTCTTTATTTTTCAATCATTCTCTTGTTATCTATACATCAAATGAAGTTTAAACATATGTATATTAGCCAAATGATACATTTAGTCAAACTCTGTATCGACAGTTCATTTTAATCAAGTTGAATTCAATATTACTGCAATATCGATTTTTTTTATATATATATATATTTTTTATATCTAATCATTTATTAATTTGTTTGTTCGTTCGTTATTAATTTTTGTCTCGTGTTTAGTTTCAACTTGTTAATTCCCTGTATATATTTTATGTTTACAGGGGTAGGAGCCGGGGGGGGGGGGGCACCGAGGGACGTGCCCCTCCACTTTTTTCAAAGAGCAAATGTGCCTTACTGGCAAATAAACTGTGCCCATTTGATGAAGAACTGTCTTTTGGACATCTTAAGCCTTGTTAATTTTAATATTTTATTTAAATTATTTATTTTTAGTCTGTACATGCTATTTTTAAAATGGCATCCCATATCTTTTTGTAGCAGGGTTAACAATCTCAATAAATAGTATTGATAGCATACTAACACATCATATATATTTAAGTGATATATGGCCGGTGTGTATCGGTTTATAGCATAACGAGTGGTGGTTGTGGAACGAGAAAGTGCCCCTCTGATGATGTGCCCCCACTTTTTTGAAGCTTTTTACCCCCCTGAATATATATGTATGTATGTATGTTTGTTTTTCTGGTTGTGCTTTGAAGCAAAGGATATTCAAAGCAGTATATCATAATTAAAATACCGATATAAAATTACGAAGAATAGAAAACGGTAACAATTTAACCGAAACAAATTCAAATAAATATCTTTACCTTGTGACCAATAATTATAAAACAAAACAGAAAAAAAAATTGTCTAAAATGATATGGTATGTACCGAAAATGCCAATTTATTTGAATTTTGGGTCAAATGTACTAGGCGGCTAATTTCTGGCAGAACAGCGTCGTGTATTTTAAGCATAAAATAAAAACAGATTAAATTAAAAACCTCAAAATGGGAAGAACAAACGTTCATTAATTTTAAGTCCGTAACACGTTATAGAGATATTGTGAAACCAGGTCATTATTTCCGAATCAAGCGACAGACACCGCCAATAATTTTATACACAATAAACTTACCTTTAAAATCGTCTGCTATAAGCAGGCATATACTAACATGAATTAACACCGTTTGCGATATTGTATTTTGTTTATTTATCTAGGACGGACTTCTATGCCTTGTTTGCTTTTCAAAGTCGTGCAAGGGACAAACACGTACTGACCCTAGAGATGATGAAGTTTGTTATGAATTTAAATCTCTTTATCATACCTGTGACGTTTCAGCATTCTTAAAAGCCACTGAAAAATAAACTGTACTACTTTATGGACGTAATTTACTCATACCAGGGAGTTGTTATGGAAACAACTCCCTGCTTAAACCGTGAGATTATAGGGTATAGAGTTTATAAACTTTCTCAATACAAACATTACGTGCGAGACGAGCGGGTGGTGGTGAGGGGTGGGGTGTAGATTCCTGGACGGAAGTCTTTGACAAATAGAAATATATGTAAGATCTACTTAAAGCTACATGAATTTATTTAAGACTTTATAATAAATGAGAAAGATGAAATAATAATTTAGCAAACCAAAAATTGTCAAAATAATAAATATATTTCAATTTGGAAAGATGCATGTTAGTGTTGTTAGATTCACATTGAGAGCCATATCTTTCCTTGAATGAATTAAAAACATAACACAAATTCTAAATTAATCAATATAAAATAAGAGCTTTAGCTGGGCTCTGTACAATATTCTAATTACTATTTACTTGTATACTACCATGATTGAAATTGGTCAAACTTAAAGGCATTCTCCTATATATTTTAATTAATAAATTAATATTCATTAGGGAGTACCAACCAATCGTGTTACATTTGATATCGAACATTTTGTCCCTCAGACACTTTTTCGTATCAGTATTTACAACATACAAATTGTAAATTGAGAGACTTGAAAGTAGTACGCGCCCTTTCAACATGACATGAAATCTGGCTAGCCATACTAATTGACTATAAATTGCTAAGGGATTTTCAGTACCAACATTTATTTCATAACTGTACCAAAGATTAAACCCTCTAAAACACTGTCTTAATTGTATCCCATTGTAATGTTATCTCGAAGTATAATATTCAGTGGATTTGGTAATATTGATGGCCTTTGGCGATAAAACTCCTAACAGCCGCTTAAAGTTGACAACTCGAGGGGGGTCTAACTGCCAATCAGGTACGTCAACGCGCGGTACTCTTTCGTCACCTTTTAACGTCACCCCGACAAAACTTGTAAACTGGTGTCGACAGGGTTCAACACCAAGCACACGAGACCCTCTGACTGGTTTATTCGACCCCAGGGAGTCTGTGTAGGTTGGAAGTAGAGGCCCGTGGTGATGAAAACGATTAAAGGACTGTTCCGAACTTAAAATTTCGCAGGTCTTACTATACATTCTCAGATTTATATCGCTTTCCTTGAGTGACGAAATCGTACTGAAAGGAGAAAGAAAACAAAATATGTTCAAATAATTTGACCCGTTCGATGTTCCATTGATCTTGGACATCAAATTCAAGACTCGGAGAATGGGTATCAGTTTTAAGTTAGCAGGCTTGGAAATCCATCTATCTTGCATCTTTTGTTATACCATATCTGTACATAAGCATTATGAAACGTAACATTGTTTTTTTTTTCTTCCAGTGCTTCTGTTCAAGTTATGACTTTAAAAATTGTTCTTCTTATGTTGATATGTCAAAATCACCCCCAAATAATAATAAAGAAGAAAATGTATACAATTAAGAGAAATTATGACTGTATGTATGAATGTATTTTAGATCCTCCCTGGAAGCAGGAACTCGCGAGGAAGCCATCATTGGCTTATCAAAGCCGCAAGCTGACCGAAGTCAGTCTCTTAGATTCATGTAGCAGCTTTCGATTTGGAAAAAATACATCTTTATAAAAAAGATACTGTAAATATTATTTTCATGTTCCAGAGAAATTGATAATGATATCAAGTCTTTGTGTGAAAGCTTAATTGTTCATGTTTATCCGTTGTCTTACCAATTGTAATATCGTTTTTGAAAGTGTTCTCTTCTGAGTTTCCAAAAACCAAAAACCAAATGGCTGTCCGAACATGATATCAAAGCTGTTGGAACATCATAAATCCATAAAGATGTTATCAATGACCACAATTTTTTTTTATATTATTTTGGCCTCCAGAGGGTTAAGACTTAAAAAATGTATTGCCAGTTTTGCCCCTAATTTTAGAGTGCTAAACATTGCTCAAAGCTTTGACGAGTTAATTCTTTGCTGTAAATGTTGGATTAATTTACCGCTCAAGGACATTTGTTAAATTAAAACAATGAAATAATTTTTCAGAAAGAGGAATCGCTATGATAGGAGCAGTAAAATGGTTCTTAAAGTTTGTATAGTAAAATGAGGCACCTTTAATTTATGTGTAAAATTACTTCAAATCAGGCATAAACGTCACATATTGATAAATGAAACAATAAGACGTTACATTAAAAGTTGTGGGACACAAAATTGAATCCGGCGAGGCTCGCTAATCAACGGCAACCAATGATAATTCTAACCACATGAATCCCTCAGTTAGATATACAGAGGTATCGAGATGTGCGTTAACATCGCATGACTTGGTCGTCACAGCGACATATGAAGGGTCATCTCCTATATGTACGTAATAAACAGCTTTAACATGTGGTAACTCGTGGCACTTATTTACTGCAAAACTAAAAATCATCAACTCGCCACGGGAGGCAATGTACTTTTATGGAATGTTATTTTCGAGGAAAAGAACAAATTTGTCCGTCTGTGAAAAGCAGACAAACAATTTATTTGAATACATGAAGTCTATATCGGATGTGTTCTTATGTGTGAAGAAGCTTTTAAATAACTGTTGAGACATGTCTTGCTCAGGATGTGCTCAGCAGTATTTGAGTGCCGGGCATATAGTTTGATCCACGTCCTGGGGGCCCGAGGGGTCTAAGGGGTGGGGTGTCCCCGGCTCCACTTTGGAAAAAAAAATGGCAAATGAAGTATATGCTTAGATGGCAAATGGTTTCTATCTTTTTCCTATTTTGGAGCTATCTTCCGTGCCAAGAATTCACCCTTAGTTTGGTAATGGTAAAATTTGTTAAATTAATCATAAAGAAATGCAGGCGGAGAATATGTTTAAAGTACTGTTTGTACACAAATGTAAAAACCAGCAAAAAAGAAAAAATACAAGTTTTGACAGATTTCTCCTCCAAAGAAAATTAAGGTCGTTATTGTTGACTTTCTGACTTCATCTTTATCTGCCTAGCATTCTCTCGAGTTCCTCTATCCATTACTGCCTATTGCTTCAGGTATGCTCCCTGCGGGCCTCGGGCCTTCACTAAAGATAAACCAATCAAGTTGCTTTATCGAAATGTAAATGCATTAGTTTTTTTTTCTCGGTAGTTTATCTGTCGTCTGAATATAGTAGCTAATTACTTAAATTGTTTTTTTCAATAACAGAACATCTGGTGGCCCTCCGAAGGGTACAGACGGAATATATATACGTCAATATTATATGAAGTGTAACCATATATGTAGACTACGTGTTATACTATAGGTCGCGCAGATATACCTGTAAATCACGTACACAATTGATAATGAAAGCTTTGAAAGCTGGCGGAAATAGTAACATGATAATAATTAACTTGTGTAATGAGAAAAATAAAATACTCCCACAAATACTAACCGCCGGCATTCGATTTAAAAGAAAGTATGAGCTTATAAGGTGTGTGGAACGGACAGAGGCGCCCTCAAAGTGGGAAGGGGATGAGGGAGGGGGTGGGGGTTTGATGAGGGGTGGAGGGGCGAGAACAAGACTGAGGGAGAGGTTGAACAATCCGCCTCAATACAAAACATAAAAAAACAGTGCAATGAGGTTTCCAACATCATCCTCACCCATATGAATAAAATGTTAACAGTATAAAACGTGTTGCTAAGCGGAACGTTATAACAGTCATTTAGATCAAAAGGTACATAGTTTCAACTACTATTTATCTTAGAGCAGATATTGAAAGATCTTCCACTTTGCTATTTGACATGAAACCTTGACTACTCATGGTTAATCAGCTATATTATGATGTGTATTTGTAATATATATTCCGTAACGCCAAAAATGAACATGAGCAAATTTCAAATAATGTAAGTGTTTGGTTGATATACCTGCGCATGATGTGCGTATGCTCAGTGCCGAACCTGTGGGTTATAATCATGAGTAAATAACAATAGGCCTATTGTAGGCCTACTGTCAACCTTTTCATTCTTTTCTTCTTCTTTTTAAAGATTAATTCTCTCCTTCTTAATGTTTTATCTCTCTTCTTTTTTTTCCTCTAAAAAAGTTATACACAATATTGATACCTCCCCATTTCTACAACAGATGTCTTTTGTTAGGAAATTTACTCATTTTTACTCGCTTTCTGTAACCCAATAAACATTAATTATAACATGAATGCATATTAATACTGTAACGTGTCTTCAATTTGCACATACATTTAAGGATTTATGTGTTTTCAATGGATATCTTGTTTGTTTCTGTTCGAAGCTACATGCCCATCACTGTATACACCTCTTATCGAAAATCCTGAAGCGAGCGAGATAAACTATATCAAACCCTCTGTTTCGTGTTTTACAGCACCATACTGCTAGGACGGAGAGATGCATTCGAAACTGTTATAGCTGTCAATACGGCTTTTAAGATTCCATCTTGATGTCATTTGGATACAGTTGATCAAACACCGATCAATTTAGCCCAGCCACCTCTACCAGGGGTGTATGTTACATCGCAGCGTGCATTGGAGAGATACCAAACAACTGAAAAAATAAGACTGCTTAAAAATTCAACACTTTTTTTACATTATCCGAAACAAAGAATTTACAAGAGATATTTCGTACTGAGAGCCAAGCATGAATCGGCTCATTTGTATCTAACTGGGGGAGTCTTCAAAGTATTTATTTCACGATTGTTAAAAAAACATGAACAAATTTGTTACGCATCCCCCTGTGATTTTCAATAGTGAGGGCGCAGTTTAATTTGTCTTTGTCATGTATATAAGTATATAAGTCGACAGTGATTTGCCGATTGTAGACGCGGTACTGTCATATTTACACACTTTGGTTATTAATCCTTTCACTTTTGATCAGTTTTGAAACATTAACTCTAACTGATTGACATTTCAATCTAATGAGTGTTTCGATTGATCGTATATCACGTGCTCCTTGAGCTAGTAGCGAGATTATCAATCAATTTTCAACTGCTAATCACAGGTTATCATTTATTGGGGAGGGGGACGGGGAAACCCATGAGTTTAAATAAAAAGGATGGCAGTGGCCTTAAGGGGGAGGGGGGGGGGCCTAAGCCGACTCCCACATAGGAGTCTGAGGGTACTGGCCCAGATAAAATGCAAACTTTATACGTAACATATGCATTTCTGAGGCATATTTAGGATAGATACCAAATTTATATCTATAATTAGGTCTATATGCAAGGTTATGGTCATAACTATGGTATACTTTTAATATTTTGTGTATAGGGATGAGAAAGGGAATTGGTCTATGATCTTTCATTTATTAATTCTGATATGATATCATGTTCATTGATTTTATATATATTATATAAAATTTGTTAACACTTATTTTACTATATCTTCCGTCTTTTGTGTGTGTGGAGGGGGGGGGGGAGGGGGGGGGAGTGACTAGTTGTTATATATAATGGATCATCAGCCGATGATTTAAAACTGTCATTGACATCTCGTAAACAGCCAATCAGTATATAAATTACCCGTGGTCCACTTGTTTATTTATGTCGGACCGCAACCGACTTTCTTGAGAGAACCGTCGGAAGCGGAAAAAACAAACAGGAAACTAGTACACACGCCGATGTTGTTGATGTCGTCAAAGGGTCAACGTGTTAAGCTAGTCTTTCACATGTGAACATTTTCCACTTGGGCAAGTTTGTAACAAACAATAATTCGAAGCGAACTGCATGGGAGAAAAACAAATATCTCGCGTACCATAAATTAAATTCACCACGAAATACATCATACATATCCATTCAAGGGTAGGTTGCTATATATGCTATATTGCTATATGCTATATTGCTATATGCTAGATAATATGCTAAATGACATACAAATACCATACATGTTCCATATATTTGGAGACATCTATTCTTGCCAACTTATAAACAATTTTGTCTTCATCCACAAAGGTATTAAATATTGTCTAAATTTACCCCAAACTCCATATCTTGGAATCATAGATGTCTAGCATTTACAATACAACGATAAAGTATGTTTGAAAACATGAAATAAAATAAAAATATTAAATGAGCTTGCTCAAGTTTTGTGGTAGATTATTACGCCCTTGTCTTTACTTTGTTATGATCCAGAGGTGAGGGAATGGGCGGAAGGGGGGGGGGGGGCTGTCGAACCTTTCGCGTCTCTTAACTCAAGGAGCTAGACCCTAGAATCGTAGAAATATCATTGTTCCGTAGTACTTGCTTTATTTGTATGTTTAGTTTTGCGAAGAAAATTTAGTATTTAAATACTGTTTGATTTTTATCATTTGTTTAATAATCCAAATGTCCGCTTTAAGATAAGCGTCAGATTGCCTGCCACCTGAAAGATCCCTATGAAGCCAAGCCGCAAGACCCGGTTACTCAACACAGTATATACAACACCATGCAAATAAACAGTGCTGGACAACTGGTGGGACGGGAATAGGGGAAGGGGGGGGGGAAGAGGGCAAGGGGCACACTCCAGTCATGTGGCAATGTGTGGCAGAAATTGAGAGGGGGGGGCGGAAAAAGAATTGAATCTGTTGCGGGACAGCACAGAACGTTGAGAGGCATGTGAATATGTGTCTTTGCCGTCTTTTTTGTATCTAGTGTTAGCAATGGAACGGAATTGACTGTGAACGGAGTATGTATGCATTTTAGAAACGGGTCGGATTTGCTCTTTCTTGTTTCATACTTTAATCGTGTGGTATGGGTCAACGTAATTATAACGAAGCCTGGATGAAACAATGGTTTGTATTGGACTGTGTGGCGTTAATTTTCCACCTATAAATCTCACACCAGTATTAAATAGTACGCTACAATAATTTACCCCCTACCAAGCCCCCCCCCCCACCCCTCCAATCTCCCTCAGTCACTATCGGTACCTCATTAATTTCCATCGTTACCACTTACATTATCAATTCAATACTCCTATAATTATTGACAATAAAATGGTTATGTAATAACGCAACTCATGTTTTTGGTGTTTTTTTGTTGTTTAAACACAAGTTGGTCTAAGCGGTGGCGCTATACATAAAAGAGAGAAAATGAAGAGGGGGAAAAAACAGAAAGCAACGGCCAACACCACAAGTTGTCGACATAGTATTTGAAACTCGTCAAATTGAAGCTTAGTAACGATTTGTTGCGGCGATTGTTTTCTTGGGAGGCGACATTCGATCCTCATCCAATGAAACCCAGATTGACAGCAAATGGAAGTCATTTACGAGTGGGTTTGCACTTTTGACTGTCCCAAATCCCTAGGTATCAAAAGATACCGTGGAATCAATGCCAGTAAAGCGATAGGGTGTTACTTAGTTCCCCGAGGCCGAGAAAAAAAAAGATAAAAAAAAAGATGGGAAAAAAATGTTGTGACGATGACCTTTTGGGTTGGTCTCGAATTCGTTGTCGACATAAAACATAAACTAGATTTGCGTTCATTATATCTTAGATATCTGTGCCCTCTTTCATTCTCTCTCTCACTGTCCTTTTGCATATTATAATGTATTATATATACGTAGACCACACATTGTGACCTGAATAGAGTCCCCAGCTGTGACGTGCTCTCTAGACAAATTGAGAGGATATGCCTTCGCAAAGCCTTCTCCAGTCGGTTCAAATTTCAAAAGAAAAGATATCTCACTCTGCATATGAATATGATTTTGTGGAGCTCGCCCTACTCAGCTTGCGTCTCTCTAATCACTTGTACGGATTCGATTGTTTCAAAAACAATTGGAGAGATAACAATTTGTCAGACCGAGCACCCACTTATTTCTCTCTCAATTAAATCTTAAATTGAATAAATTATTGACAGGAAGGATGTATGTTATTGCTCTCTCTTTCTCGATATCTCTCTTTCCCTATCTCTCAATCTGTTTCGAGAGTTGAACTACGGGACCATATAGTGGGAACAATCAACTTTATATTAAATTAGATCAGATTTAAAACAATTGCAAGAAACGAGGAATGATTATAATTGGAAACGTTACCCATTTTTTCTCTCGGGGGAATACTTTCTCCCGCGTAGACAGGGGTGTTTGAGGTGTATCGGTATATAGGTTGTCTATACTATAGAAAGTCCCATATCGTTGTAATGTCACACATGAAAGACACACGATACATTTTTATGATTTCTCTCCCCAAGATGTTAAAAGAAATGGAAAGAATGTGGAGAATCTAGGCCGGTTTGTCTATCTATCTATCTGTCTGTATGTATGTGTGTCATATATAACTATCTACTGTTATTATTATGATTATTATTATTTTCAAATAAATATACTTGCAAATTCGCCAACACATATCCAAGTAGCAAATCCTGTCAATCCAGGTTATTTAATAAAAAGAAATAAAAAAATCCAACCAGGTGTTGAACTGGTTGGAACTACAGTACATTGTCATGCAAATCAAGTGAACAAAAACTTTGTGACGTAGGCTTCTTCTGTTTTGTTGGCTTCCTGTTTTGTATCGGCTACTGGTCGTGAGATACAAGTCTCCACTGACACACAACCATCTCATTGTCTAAATCATGGAAAATAATCAATTTTGTGGCATTCTGCTCAAACCAGGGAGGGGGGGGGGGGTTGTCATACCGGCATATCGGCTCGAAACGGGGGGGGGGGG